>CM039505.1:5540104-5627107 GCA_022432975.1 Begonia masoniana | reverse complement strand
TTTTTTTTTTTTTTTTTTTTTTTTTTTTTTTTTTTTTTTTTTTTTTTTTTTTTTTTTTTTTTTTTTTTTTTTTTCAATACACAAAAAATCCCGGGTAATTTAATTGTGAAACTTAATCACAATGACTATTTAAAAACAAAATGAAAATTATAAGAAATTTAATAAAAAATATATATTTACATGGCAATCAGAATTGCACGTTAATCATCTTCTTGATGTGATTAATTGTCATTAAAGATGACACCCTCTAACGCCTTGTCGTCGTATGCACTCCTTTTCAACTACAACACATCTTTAAGACTTTAACTCCCTCCCTACTTCAGTACTTCCTCATTCACGACAATGGCTGCCACACACATTCTCTCCTCACTATCTTTCTTCTCTTCCTCTTTTCAAAGACCCAAAAACACCTCCCTTTCTCCAAAACCTCCCCTTTTCCTCATCAAATCCTCCGTTGAAAAGGGCAATTCCGCCCCAAAGGCTGACCCAACTGGTGGCAATGCTAAACCCAGTTCGTGGGTCAGCCCGGACTGGCTTACTTCTCTGACCCGGTCGCTTATCATAGGCAAGGACGATGAATCCGGCATACCCATTGCTAATGCTAAGTTGGACGACGTCTCTGAGCTTTTGGGAGGCGCTCTTTTCCTTCCTCTGTTCAAGTGGATGAATGACTACGGCCCCATTTATAGACTTGCTGCAGGGCCGAGAAATTTCGTGGTGGTTAGCGACCCTGCAATTGCTAAACATGTACTGCGAAACTACGGAAAGTATGCTAAAGGTCTTGTTTCTGAGGTTTCTGAGTTCTTGTTTGGGTCAGGATTTGCCATTGCCGAAGGCCAGCTCTGGACGGTAATGCATGTCTTATTAGTCTGGTAGTCCGTCTGACTATACAGATTTATAAGCATTTATGGTTGAAAAGTAGAGCTATTTGTTTCATAACATATTGTTAAAAATTCTTTCCACATTGACCAATTGGGTTTAGAGTTACCCGGTGAAACCTAAATTGCTCATTATTTAATTCTTGTTATTCTCATGAAGTCTTCTGTTCAATACTTTGCTCTGCCATAAAAAAAAAAAACAGAGAGAGAAATTCTTCTACAGTCTGAAGCATATTGTGGGCATTTACTTTCTCTTTAATTCGTTCTTGTACGATACCCCTGATCCTCTCTGGTTTTCATAGTTGTTGATGACAGATGCCTCTTTCATGATAATTGTTGACTGCCTGCTAGTTTACTAAGCTTAAGATGGAATAAATATATTGGTATTTAACTTATAAACTATGATTTTGTAATAAACCATGTTATAGAACTGTCCTCAAGTATGTGCAGAAGACCAGTTAATTGCCTTATTGACTTCTCCTACACTTATTGGAGCAATAGGCACGTCGTAGGGCTATGGTTCCATCTCTTCACAAGAAGTACTTGTCTATTATTGTGGAGCGGGTATTTTGCAAATGTGCCTTGAGATTGGTGGAGAATCTGAGAGCCGATTTTCTAAATGGGGCTTCTGTAAACATGGAGGAAAAATTTTCTCAGTTGACTCTTGATGTTATTGGTCTATCTGTGTTCAACTACAATTTTGACTCCCTTACTGCTGACAGTCCTGTGATTGATGCAGTCTACACTGCTTTGAAAGAAGCAGAAGCTCGCTCCACGGACATTTTACCATATTGGAAGGTAAAATTCATCATCTCCTAGTCTCTAGTTTGTTATTATTTTCTGGTTTTAGTAATCGGAGATATACCTTTGTTTTGCCTTTTCAGATTCAAGTTTTGTGTAAGATAATTCCAAGACAGATAAAAGCTGAAAAGGCGGTCATGGTGATAAGGAATACTGTCGAAGAACTTATTGCCAAGTGCAAAGAGATTGTTGAAGCTGAAGGTGAACGTATTGATGAGGAAGAGTATGTAAATGATGCTGATCCAAGTATTCTTCGGTTTTTGCTCGCTAGTAGAGAAGAGGTCTGTCACAACTCTTGATTTCCAACATGCAAACTGCAATTATTGGGCTAGTTGGCAGGTTGTCTCGCTAGTTTTTAGACGATCAACGCAAGATAAGAAGTAGAGTAAATATATTTGAAAACGATGTAGAACTAATAAATCTCTCTCTTATAACATGCTGAGATTTGATTGATTTTGGGTTTCTGCAAACTTCCTTTGTGAAACGCAATTGAAGAAAGCTCAGTGTGCAATATAAATATTTTTTTTTGTCGTTTTACGTGTCTTAGGTCTCAAGTGTACAGTTAAGAGATGATCTCCTTTCAATGTTAGTTGCTGGCCATGAAACCACTGGGTCTGTTTTGACTTGGACACTGTATCTTCTCAGTAAGGTAACCTTCTCATTTGCATGCATTTTCATTTATTTTCCAGCAATTTGGATTTTTTTTTCTTTTTTGTCAGATTAAGATTGATTCTTATAGATGCTTATTTAATATTCATTCTTGCTCGTTGAACTTGAGCATTCAACGGAAAGCTAATTGAGCTTATTTGTACTTGGAGAAATTTTTTATTTTCTGTTTTCTATGTAGAATCCATCTTCTTTAATCAAAGCACAAGAAGAAGTTGATAGAGTTTTACAAGGAAGACTTCCTTCGTACGAAGATGTGAAAAGTCTCAAGTATGTGACGCGTTGTATTAACGAGTCGATGAGACTCTACCCGCACCCTCCTGTATGTTTTTCAGTTCTCTGTTTAGAAGGAAAGTGTAGATCATATGTTATTTTCTGTTCATCATTCGTTGTGTTTCCGCTTAGGTGTTGATAAGACGGGCCGAAGTTGCTGATGTGCTTCCTGGAGATTACAAGGTTAATGCAGGCCAAGATGTCATGATTTCAGTTTATAACATTCATCGCTGCTCCACGGTATTTCCTCGGGAATTCTTCTGCGAAAATCCAAATTTCTTCTGTCAAATGGCTGTCTCACAGGGGTTGTTTACTTTCATTCTTTATTATCTCATCAGATATTGTGATTTTATAAGGTATGGGAGAGAGCTGAAGAATTTGTGCCCGAAAGATTCGACTTGGATGGCCCTATCCCTAACGAAACCAATACGGATTTCAGGTCTTTAGATTTGTTTTTACGGGTCCCATTCTGACGTTATATTGAGATTAGACTGTCTAGTTTCTGAACGAGAAAAGCTTTGCAGATTCATCCCTTTCAGTGGAGGACCTCGGAAATGCGTAGGCGATCAGTTTGCATTGCTTGAAGCCATAGTTGCTCTTTCGATCTTTCTTCAGCACATTGACTTTGAGCTAGTTCCCGACCAGACCATCAGCATGACCACCGGTGCGACAATACACACGACCAACGTAAACTGTTTCTGACGATCCCCAAAAATTTTGCACCCTGAAAGTGTCTTGGCCTGTGTTCTTATTTGGTGAAATTATTGCAGGGTCTGTATATGAAACTGAGTCAGAGGCAGAAGTCAGGAGTATTTGCTTCCTCCTCTCCTTCAAGGTAACTAAAATTTGCATATTGTATCCTTTTTTTTTTTTTGCTTAAATATATATTTTTTATTATTCTTTTATCTGAATAAATCAAAGATAATTCCTTTTTGTGCATTTTCCATTATGAAGCAATCCTCACATTTTATCTATTCGCTGATTCGAGTAAACTATGCTTTCGGTTATTATCACGGTGGCTAAATTGGCGTTATCGTCGAGATAAATGGAGGGCTAATGTTTGTTTTATCTTCCTTTAATTTGATTTTCATTTTTGACGTATATTTTAAAAATCGCGATGGATGTTCCTTCATTCACATAAAAATAAATATTTCATGTCGGAAGTAGACATTGTAACTATGTGACATTCAACGCAAATGTTTAACAACCGAATCAATCAATTTGGTCTTAACCGCGTCAAATTGTCACGGTATGTTATTTATTCATCAATATGACGTACTTTTAATAGATTTCAAACGAATAAATGACACGTGTAGAGTTATAAGAAGTTATCACAATCGATAATCTCTTGTTCCAAGTTTATGAGAAATAATAAAATTTAAATTGATGAGAAATAAATTTTTAAAAAATAAATTAATGGGAGTTACAAGTTCATGATCACGATGAAATTGGAGAAATAAATATTTAAAAAAATATATTAATGGATTTTTAGTACTGTGTTCAGATATAATTAATAATTAATTTTAATTATTATTAAATAAAAGTTATGTGACGGGATATAAGAATTAAATAGTCGTCACCCATGAATTAATTAATTTTATATATACTGTATGTATTTGCCTGCAATGATAATCAATCATTCAATCCTCGTTCCGGGGAAAGCTGATTTTCGATTCTCGAATGGTCTCCGAGCTCTAACGTCGACGTTCATGGCGAGCACGTTCCTTCACTTTCCTAGCTCTTCCTCGCTCTCTCATCGAACATTTTCTTTCGCAGAGCAACTGCAGCTTCAGCTGCTGCCAACTCGTGATTGGTTCAACCACCAGTTGCCGAATCCTCGACGGCGTCGCTGTGCTATCTACGCTTGTTCGATCATGAAATCGAGGTTTTTTTTTTTTTTTTATTCTGTTTAATGTTTCTTAATTTTCTTGATTCTGTTTTAGTTTTAAATTAGAATGAGGATTGAGGTGGTAATACAGAGGCAGTAGAAAGGTAAAGAGCAATGTGGAACTCTGCTATGAAATTAGGGATTTCGTTAAGGCCGTTGGACTTCCGGAAGGTTACGTTCCCTCCATGAAGGAACTTTCACAACATGGAAGGTTTTCAAATTCTTGCTCTTTAATCGTTTTATTTTTGTAGAATTTATGTGAATAGTAGAAGTTCAATTCGTGAAAACTGTAGGTTTGAAGCATGGCATGGATTAATAAAGAGAGGATAGGGAAATGAGTAAAAAAGATACGAGCTTTCCATCTATTCTGTAACTTTTTATTCTGTAAGCTCATCGATCAATTTCAGTGTGTTGGAATTCAGGGGGAAGTTTCGTTCAATCAATTTTTAAGACAGTTTTTTTTTTATATCTCGAATTGAGTATGTGCTTCCAAAAGTAAGATTCCATTCTTCTGTGAAAAAATGCCTCAACATTTTATTTTTTAGATAATCTTTTTCCTTGATGTAATTTGTAAAGTCAAAACATGAGAATGTTTGGGCTGAAAAATTTTAAAATCAATAACAAATTGTGTAATCATCTATCAAGATGCAATATTTGACTTATTGAATGCTTAGAATACGAAGGTTGAAATTGTGTTTCTACTTTTTATTTTTTCAGAAGCCATATCTCCATTTATAATATTTTAATTTTTCAATTTTTAAGAATGGGTTAATTATTAAGATAAATTATAAGAATGTCAAAGTTTGTAAACTTTCAATGGCTTAAGTGAAATAAGTAAGAAAGAAGTAGCCTTGCTTAGTGTTTCAAGAAACTAAGAAAGAACCAGGCTTGCTCGTGTTTGGTTGCAATTTTAACAGTTTGTTGTCTAATTCCAACTTAAGAGATGATCACACCATTTCAACTTCCAAATGCAAATAAATTTCAGCTGGAGTCAGTCATTTTTGTGTGGAATTATAGGACTGATCTAGCACATGTAGTCAGACGGAGGGGCTACAAACGTCTAAGAGAGCTCCTTACAAACTCAACTAATACTGAAGAAACTGAAAGTACTGTTAGATGCAGAGAAGTTTTTAACTGCGCAGGTCAATATGTGCTTCTTTTTGTTATTGATTTCTCATTGTAAAGAAAGTGAATGAGTCTGTTATTGATTTCCTTGCATATTTTTAAAAGGCCAGGATGACAAGGTGAATGACGCATTTAAAGGCGTATCCCCACCAATTGAAGGTTCCATCATTCCAGAAGCTTCTAGCATTGTGAATTATCCGAGTAGCTCAAATGCCAGAGTGGATCTCAGAATTGAACGCAGAATGGAGAAAATGGATCCTTCTTCCAAGTTATTCACCAATGATTTAGAAGCTAAAGACAATACAGTGAGTGAGATGTTGAATGATGTTTCATCGTCAGGTATACTTCCTTCTGAAAAGAACTCTTCCTGTAGCTCAGATCTTGATTCATCTGTCAACTTGGGTAGCCTTGGTGACCAGCCCATTGATCCATCACCTAATTTATTGCTGGATGAAGAGGCCTCTTATTTGTTAATGGTCCTCTCGAGAATTTTGATAACCGAGACTCTTCCTTATTAATTGAAAGGTCTGCCAGGGATGAAAATTCTTCTTTAAATGCTGAACCGGCTACTATTCTTGATGATCCTAATTACTCACCTATAGAATCTTCTATTAACATATCATTGGAGGACAAGGTGGCTAACTTTATTCAAAATGGATACCTGGGTACAATTGATGGTAAGTCATGTGCGAACAAAAAGTTTTGTAGAGTTTTGCATGCTATGCCTAAATTCAATGGAGTTAATATCTGTAAAAACTTGTGCTTCTCTTGTTTTCTGTTCTATGAAATTTAAAAACTTATGCTCTCTTTGGTCAGATAATTTTGGTCTGCTGTTAAGTGAATCTGATGCTGCAGAAAATAAAGGATATGAATATGCTAGAGAGAGAGATTTTTGATGGGTGCAGATTATACTGAGACAGAAATTATATGATGATCCTAATTACTCACCTATAGAATCTTCTATTAACATATCATTAGAGGACAAGGTGGCTAACTTTATTCAAAATGGATACCTGGGTACAATTGATGGTAAGTCATGTGCGAACAAAAAGTTATGTAGAGTTTTGCATGCTATGCCTAAATTCAATGGAGTTAATATCTGTAAAAACTTGTGCACTTGTGCTTCTCTTGTTTTCTATTCTATGAAATTTAAAAACTTATGCTCTCTTTGGTCAGATAATTTTGGTCTGCTGTTAAGTGAATCTGATGCTGCAGAAAATAAAGGATATGAATATGCTAGACAGAGAGATTTTTTGATGGGTGCAGATTATACTGAGACAGAAATTAATGGGAACATGCTGACGTCTAGTCAGTCCTCTACAACAGTGAATCCCTCATCTAGGTTAGTATTTATGCTCATCTGAATCTTAAAACTTCCTTCATTGAATGTTTGATCTATTTGAAATTTTTGTTGCCAAATATCTATGAAGTTATTGTTTCTTATTCCAATTTCATTTCCCTCAAGTGAAAAATCATTTATGAACTCTTCAGATGTTTGATTTTGTATGGAAAGATGCAATCCATACTTTTATTTCTTAGTTTTATTCCTTATTCTGTTTCTCCATAAATATTTTGAAATCAAGTTATGATCTAAGTGGATAGCAGTAAAGTGTTGAAGACAGTTCAACTGTATGTTTAATTCAAAGTCAGGGATAGTCTAGTTTTTCTATGACATAGGATGAGTTTAATATCTTCCTTATGCTATCAATTGTCTTGTACTATATATGTAGGGTTGATCCCGAAGAATTAACTGGCCAGTTTGATAAGAATTTAAATATAAAGGTAATGTTTTAATTGTGGAGAATGGATGAACCAATGCTTGAAGAGTGTTGTTGTAATTGTAGACTTACGTTCTCATTCTTAAGATGCAGACTAGCAGCAAAGAGAAACAAGTGGAGATTAGTCATCTCAAGTTTATGCTGGTACAATATCATATGTCCGAGACTCCTCAATCTCAAAGTTTGGCTTATGTGTAGAAGTGTAATTATGTTGTGTCTGATATAACATGTATCGCTATGTCTCTTTTGTGTGTTTAGCATCAGAAAGAGTTAGAATTGTCTCATTTGAAGGAACAGATCAAGAAGGAAAAGGTAAATGTTACTTTTAGGGTTGCCACCCCTTGCAAGTTGTTGGAAATGTTGATGCAATTCATCTCTTTCACAGAACTAATGCATACTTGGGCAAATTATTTATACGTCACACTGAAACACAAGTAAATTGTTTTAGGACGTTTCTAGAAATATTCTTGCCCAACATTAAGTTAATTGTTCTGGCATCGGTATTTCTATTTTTGTTTTAATGCTGTGACATAATATTTGCTGAATAACTTGAGTTCTTTTTCAATTTGTTCCTTCTCCTTCAGCATGCTTTGTCTCTTCTGCAAACCAAGGCTGAAACAGAAATTGGCAAAGCCCAACAACTTATTTCAGAAAAAGATTCAGAGCTACTTGCAGTGGAAGAAAGTCTTTCTGGTTTAGAGGAGGTATGGAATCTTCCTTTTTTTGCAGTATTCTTGTATAAAATTGATTTACAAGGGGTGCATGAAAGTTCATTAGACGGTTTACTGAAGTTTTTAACCTTTGTTATCTGCGTTATTTGGCTATATGTTTGTTGGATTAGGCAGAAGGGAAAAGAAATTAAGCAGAGTCAACTGCTTGATTCAATGCAACAATGTCTTTTTTGTTCCATTGTGGTGGTCTGCACAAATGTCCCTATTATATGTATACTTTGTGGATATGTGTAATTAAAAAAAACTAAAAGTCATGCCAATCCAATATGAAATTTCTAGATAATTTTTCTTAGCATAAAGTACATTTACATGTTTCTGTATAAAATATATTCTACTTTATTTATGATACTCATGTTAGAATTTTTTCCAACATGGTATCAGAGCCTGCTCTAGCTCAGGGCATTCAATTTTTCTTGTTTAATTTTTTTTTTTAAATCGGCTCTAGTTTTTTTTTTTTTAAATCGGCTCTAGTTTTTTTTTTTTTAAATCGGCTCTAGTTTTTTTTTTTTTTTTTAAATCGGCTCTAGTTTTTTTTTTTTTAAATCGGCTCTAGTTTTTTTTTTTTTAAATCGGCTCTAGTTTTTTTTTTTTTAAATCGGCTCTAGTTTTTTTTTTTTTTTTAAATCGGCTCTAGTTTTTTTTTTTTTAAATCGGCTCTAGTTTTTTTTTTTTTAAATCGGCTCTAGTTTTTTTTTTTTTAAATCGGCTCTAGTTTTTTTTTTTTTTTTTTTTTAAATCGGCTCTAGTTTTTTTTTTTTTAAATCGGCTCTAGTTTTTTTTTTTTTTTTAAATCGGCTCTAGTTTTTTTTTTTTTTTTTTTTTTAAATCGGCTCTAGTTTTTTTTTTTTTTTAAATCGGCTCTAGTTTTTTTTTTTTTAAATCGGCTCTAGTTTTTTTTTTTTTAAATCGGCTCTAGTTTTTTTTTTTTTAAATCGGCTCTAGTTTTTTTTTTTTTAAATCGGCTCTAGTTTTTTTTTTTTTAAATCGGCTCTAGTTTTTTTTTTTTTAAATCGGCTCTAGTTTTTTTTTTTTAAATCGGCTCTAGTTTTTTTTTTTTTTTTTTTTTAAATCGGCTCTAGTTTTTTTTTTTTAAATCGGCTCTAGTTTTTTTTTTTTTAAATCGGCTCTAGTTTTTTTTTTTTTAAATCGGCTCTAGTTTTTTTTTTTTTAAATCGGCTCTAGTTTTTTTTTTTTTAAATCGGCTCTAGTTTTTTTTTTTTTAAATCGGCTCTAGTTTTTTTTTTTTTTTTTTTAAATCGGCTCTAGTTTTTTTTTTTTTAAATCGGCTCTAGTTTTTTTTTTTTTTTAAATCGGCTCTAGTTTTTTTTTTTTTTTTTTTTTTTTAAATCGGCTCTAGTTTTTTTTTTTTTAAATCGGCTCTAGTTTTTTTTTTTTTTTTTTTAAATCGGCTCTAGTTTTTTTTTAAATCGGCTCTAGTTTTTTTTTTTTTTTTAACCAGGAAGTTGTGTTTTTTTTTTTTATCAATTTTATTTGATCCCTGTTAAGACATGGCCTTAACTTCATCTCCTACAAAGACATCTTCCAGCCCTGCAAAAATCTCTACCCATGTTCATATTGTAATCTCCAAATCTCAACAAGATGATGGATGGATATTCACTACCAACTGTAAGCACAATAACAGTAAGATCGGTCTTTACGTGGTCTGTGCTTCGCAACCGAAGCTATCTGTTGTATCTTCTAATGGAGATGCTTTGGAATGGGGCCACTATAGGAGGACAGATGTCGGAATATTGGTTTACTGGGCCAAGCTCTTTCCTTAAACTATAACTAGCCTATGCAAAAATTTAAGAGACCTTCTCAAATGCCTCTATGATAATAACTGCAACATCAGTTTAGAAGATCTAAAAGAAATCTTCTTTGATAATAAACCAAAAAAAAAAAAAACTCTAGAGTGCTTATTAGTTACGTAATAAATACAGTCCAAACGTTATACCACTGTAGAAAGCTCACAAGGTTTGATTGTTCTCAAGGCTATCTCTAACGTCTCTCAGTGCTCTTAGTACAATATTGTCCGCTTTGGGCTAGAGCCCGCAGAGATTTGTTCTGCCAAAATGCGTTGTATTAGGTAGGAAGGAAATTATAAAACCATGCATTTTTTGCTCTCCCAAGTGATGTGAAATTATGCACCCCCATTGGTATAGTCTCGATCCTCCCACTAGACCAACTATGCCTTCATATGACAAGTTGTCACAATCTCCCTCCCTTCGGGGCCCGACGTCCTCGTCGGCCACATTTTTAGTTGGGCAGTATCTCTGATAACGTTTGTAATGTTTCCCATGCTCCTAGTACAGCATTGTCCGCTTTGCACCACAGCCCGTACAAATTTGTTCTTGGATTAATCCGAAACACGTTGTACTAGATAGGAAAATGAACTTTACTTATAATAAATCATGCATTTTTCACTCTCTCAAGCGATGTAGATTATGCACCTCTACTGGTATGAACTCAACTCTCACACTGGATCCTCCTTACTTTCACATGACGAGTTGTTACACTATTCAATTTCTTTGTCGTGATTCTTGTAGGCATAGGTTTCGAGAACTTAGGCTGCTAATAATGTTTGTCAATTAGATTAACGAACTTCTGATTCTTTGTTATACGCTATTTGCAGTCAAATGTCTTTATTTAATTACTGTAGCCTATTGAATCAATTATCAAGATCACTTGTATTTCAAATCTAGGTTTTGACAGGTGATGCCTCAACAAAAGGAGAAACTTGGTTTGCGAATGAGAAATATAGTTGATCATGTAGTTAATCAGTATTTACATGACTTCAACGATTTCAATGCAAAATCACTATAATCTAATCCTCGTCCTCAACTTCGAAACCCCTTACTTGCTTGAATGGTCATAACTCCCTAATATATGCCCATCTATGATCAAATTATATTATTTATATATTTTGGAGCTAATTTATTCTCGATTTGTTGAAGGCAATCGGAAAGATGGGTCGTAAACAACATTGAACCGTCACCTATCCAAATAATAAATTGAGAGAACCCAATTGTAGATATTTGAATGTTTTCTACCACCCTGGATATTAAAGGAGGAAAATAGATTGGCGCAAACAGTTAAAATGTTAAATGTTGTCCTTCATGGAGATGCTTCTGCATCTTGTGAATTATTTGTTGTCACTTTAAATATTGGGTTTATGGTAAATTAGCGAAAGCAAACATGAAAACTAATCTTTTTCTAGCTTTGATGGGATTGCAGTGTGTGTCATGCTTTAATATGGAGAACTCGATGACAATCATCTTAGACTCATGCTGCCATGATAATTCACTGATTTACTTATTGAAACTGTTATATAATTATAAGATTTCTTCATACACAGCTTGCAGAATTAGAATGATATCAAGGGTTAGTGAAAGTGGAGTGTAGAGTAGATTAACATTAAATTCCTTAGAGAGTTCTCGTGTGAAAATTTAAAAAAAAGACTAAATAGTTGCTGTACTTCTAGCCATTTATTTGTTTTCTTGATTTCATTTCTAACTCAATCCATTAGTTAGTCGGAAATAATGTCCTGATATCCAGACTGGGATTAATTACTTTTGTGCGTACTGACAAATTTACCTGATTTCATCAGGTTCAGATCCAATACTGTGGAGAGGGAGAGATTGTTGAAGTGGCTGGCAGCTTCAATGGTTGGCAACATCGAATTAAGATGGATCGTCAGCCATCATCCAATATCATGTACCCTATTGGATCAAGGTCATAAATTTTACAAAACGGTGCTAGTTTTTTTTGTAGGATTATAAAATATATGAATTACCTCTGCTTGCATAATTTCAATAACAGTTATTTGTTCTTTGTATGATATTTCAATCAATATTAGCTGTCTAATTCATTGTGAAGGAGTTCTCTAATATTGAAAGTTGTCATCCCAGCAAATTCAGACTTTGGTCAGCTGTTCTGTGGCTGTATCCTGGGGTCTATGAGGTGAGAGCATTTATAGCACTTTTTATATTGTAGGGCAGTTCTAATTTTCTTATTAGAAAGTAATACGAGGAAGAGTTAAACATTTATACATCGTTTTCTTAGACCTTCCATTACTTAGTTTCTTGCAATTCAACAGAACATTTGTGAGTGAGATGAGCAATGATCATCTATTCCCATTATTAAATTTGCGCGCTCAAAATGAATCAATCTTACGTTTAAAATATCATGTCTCATTGCAAATATCATGTCTCATTGCGTGGTTTCTTATGCGCATTCTGTTAATGAGCGCTTACTAATAATCGTGCTAATTAGTCATAAATGGTCCATATTGCTCATCAATGATGCAAATCTGTGTGACAGCCCTGGGCCTGCCTCAGAACTAAGGGATTGGAAGCCTGAAACTGTAGGAACATGTTTGACTAAATAGCAATGCAATCTCAATTTCTCTTAAGCTTGTTAAAACATCAAAATGTTTTTGGTAAAAAGACTAATGACTTTTATTACTTTTTGTATGCTTCAGATAAAATTTATTGTTGATGGAAATTGGAGGATTGATCCCCAAAGAGAGACAACTGGCAATGGTGCGTTCATCAACAATATTCTTCGAGTTGGGGTGTAATTAAGATATTAGGTGAGGGGAGATGCCCGCCTTATGCTTATACTCGCAATTTAGATATCACTCGTTCTAACTATTATTCTCAATTATTAATTGTCATGTCATAGTTTTATATGCAGAGATAGTACCCATGAAATAGATAGACACTATGAAGTGAGTAAGTCACTATGAAGTGAGTAAGGCTCAGAGAGTCAGAGGTTACTGCAGGCTGAACAATGCAAAACAAGGAATTTACTTGTTCAAATCTCTCACGTAGACACTACCGAGAATGTTTGGCTGGTTCGAACAGTCTAAAGCCTGGAATAGACACTCTCTCTGCCAGAGCACCTCTCTGGATTGGAAAATTGTGAATGGTAGAGCTTGGTGGGAGAATTGAGATTGTTGTCTTTGTAATAAACCTTTTGTTTATAGGCAACCTCATAACATCACTGTCTCGTTGGATCTTTGTTCATGTATACATTATCATTTACAACTTCATAATGATAAAACTGCTTGTCTGGGACTTAAATGACCAAATCTGAGTTTTTTCTTTTCCGGTGACGTTGATTTACGTTCTGCCGAGGTTGATTTGATTATATTTTATCTGATTGGAGATGGTAGATATGATTTCCTCGTCTTGGAACAGAACATTGCGATGCATCACGGATGTCGACCTTTGAGCCAAAACAGACATCAGGGTTATTTGCAATACCATTTCCTATAATCCTGCTCCATCAATGGGATATTTAACTGTGTTCTCTCTTTGATTTGATTAATATTTCAGTTCATGACATTTGACTCTAAAGTAGAGTTGTTAAGAACAGTATCAGCCCCGGGAAGAACAATTACATTAAGCTTTTGAGAGTGTTCGATCTTCAAGAATGCAGCCACAAGCGATCATGAAGCCTCTCATCGCCAACTCCAAACATCTCGTCGACCCTTTCGCCATCTCGATAAAAATGAAAAGTTGGAGTGTATCTGACGTGTTGGGTTGTTTCAGGGCACTCATCAATGTCCGCATAGATGAAAGAAAGCTTCGGGAAATTGTTACTCAGTCGGCAGAAGGTAGGAAGAATCTGATTACACACTCTACACCTGATAATGGGAACAAAGATTCAACCAAATTTAATTCTACCAACACATTTTCTTCTCAAAGTTAATCTAGAGTGTTTGAAATTCGAAATTCAAGAAACTAGCAAAATACAAGATTTTCTAATCAAGAAACTCACCAGGCCGCACCATAGTTGATGACCGCCTGCATAAAAAAAATGTCGAAAATCAGCGAAAATTAATGAAGACAGCTCAAAAATCAATCCTTATATTTTCCCAGCGAGTAAGAGGAGGAAGAAAAAGAGAAACCCCCATTGTTTTTCTCAGTCTATGTGGGAGATGGGTTCGAAGACAGGGAAGTAAGGTTACAGGGGTTTTGGAGGACTTGAGGTGGAGAAGAATGTCCTTCAAGTTTTCGTCGCCGGAAGCAGTCTTCAAGTTGCCGAGGCGATTCAATGGCAGATCCGATCCAGCCCCCTCCATATTATATTCCCTCACTTCCATATCCTTTCACCTACTTCATTCTTCGCCCTACAAATTTGAGCCAGATGACCCTATCTATCCATTCGTTCTCTGCTAATATCCATTTCTGCGATTTGCTGTTTGAAGCGATAATGTTTAATGTCGAATTTCTTAAGCCAATTACTTGTGTCCGCTCGTGTCGGCAGCTTGAAAACGAATAATTTATAATTAGAGTTTCAATTTCTACCCACTGTCACACATTTTTTGTCAACCTCAATAATAAATCTGTGGAATTTCGGCGCAAATTTGACATTATTGTATTAGGAGTACCGAAAACTACAAGTTAACATCACCTAAATATAAGTTTTTCATTTTTTTTCTTTACAAATTTAACCATTGTCATCATTTTATCTGTTAAATTTAACCCGTACATATAAACATATATTTCGGGATTATAATTACACTTTCATACGAGTATTCCTAGTGACCTATTGTTGGTAGCCAGATTATAACAGAAATCCACTGTTTCCAGAAATCAACATATAATTCTACAATCAACCCCAAAATAAGCAACCATTTGAAGGAAGTTACAGCGAGGAACATACAGTTGAACCACAGTCTTCTCATTCTCTTAGAATTTGTCACGTTCCAAATCATGGAAGAGAGCAACATCCAACAACTCTGCAGCTGCTTCACTCCACCAGTGGTCCTCTTTGGTGCTTCATGCAATAATTTATACGACAATTGACAAAATAGAAATGTACGTGTTGTCCTTGCAAACATAACCCGCATTTTACGATAAACTTTGTGGGTCACGCTAGATGTGCCCCTCCTCTCCATTACTTCCTCTTCTACTTCTGCTCTTTCCCCCTCTGGCCGACACAATAGTGCCCCTATCATAACTCAATAAATCTACATCCATCCATTTACTTAAAAAAATTTCGTTTTTATCAAACAAACCCATATTCTTAAAAAACCCGAAAAACGAATCAAGTGATCGAACATACGCAGGCGTTTATGCGTCCCTGCATGAGAATGTATGGATCAGTGGGAGAAGAAACTAAGGAAAGTTACAGAGTAAATGAATCGACGGCATTGAAAAGCATTAGATTGTTTGATCCAGAAGAATCAAACATTGGTAGATTGGTCTTGCTAAATTGAAGCAAATCAAAACAGGGGCCCGTTTTTGGATACTTGTGACCCACGCCATTAAAGTTACTGACCTGCGGGCTTGTTGAGTGATGAGATTAGACCAAAATAGAATCCATTTGAGAATATGGAAATGACCATTTGAAAATGAAACTCTGAAACTTGAAACAAACAAACAAACAACTTGGGTTAATCAACGACAAACTAATATTTCCCAAAGATCTGGCCTTGAAGCACTGTCAGTAGCAGTAATTGCCAGTAAACTGTTGCAGAGCCAGCCCCAAACTTCTCTGATACAACCACCTGCCTGAGCCTGACCCACCATGTAAATTTGTGAGCTCATAAATATTCAGCCTGCTCTCTAGTTTTTCGTTCATCTGCATCAGTTTCAGTTTCATGGCTCTTCTCCTTTTCATTCTCGTTCTGCTGGTGCCAGCCAGCAATGCTGAATTGCCACCGTCGCCGGCCTACTGGCCGAGTGCTAAATTCAGGTCTATGAAATTTCACGAAGGATTTAAGAATCTCTGGGGGCCTCAACATCAGAGTGTGGATCAAAACGCTTTGACAATTTGGCTGGATAGCTCCTCAGGTCTGGTTGAGTTCCATGGCTTTTAAGTAGACCTCCTTCAAGTTTTCCTTTGGCTTTTAAACTTTCCTCCCCAATGACAGGAAGTGGGTTCAAGTCGGTTCGCCCGTTCCGATCCGGCTACTTCGGCACCTCCATTAAGCTGCATCCAGGCTACACAGCAGGAGTCATAACAGCTTTTTACGTGAGAGATTTGGGCAAAGACTAACTACTACATATAATGAATTCATAGTTTTCTTTCATTGTTTTACCTCCAAATAAGCACTAATGAGTAATTAATGGCAGCTTTCAAACAGCGAAGCTCACCCAGGATTCCACGATGAAGTGGACATGGAGTTTCTCGGGACAACATTTGGAAAGCCGTATACTTTACAGACAAATGTTTACGTCAGAGGAAGTGGAGATGGGAATATCATAGGTAGAGAGATGAAGTTCTATTTGTGGTTCGATCCCACCAAAGATTTCCATCACTACGCTATCCTTTGGCATCCTAATGAAATTACGTAAGCTTTTCTCCCCAGAAATTCAGAAAAAAAAAAAAAAAAAACTTTAACCATATTGCAGATAGAACGAACAGTGCGTTAAAAGATATATTTTTCAACTCTAATTTCAGATTCTTAGTGGATGATGTTCCGATAAGAAGGTACGAAAGAAAGAGTCAGGCGACTTTTCCCCTGAGACCGATGTGGGTCTACGGTTCAATCTGGGACGCTTCGTCGTGGGCCACAGAAGATGGAAAATACAGAGCAGATTATAAATACCAGCCGTTTGTGGCAAAGTACGCCAATTTCAAGGCCAGTGGCTGCTCAGCCTACGCGCCGGCTTGGTGTCGCCCAGTTTCTGTTTCGCCGAATCGATCTGGCGGGCTCACCCCGCACCAGTACAGAGCAATGAGATGGGTTCAGAGCCACCACATGGTTTACAACTATTGTTTGGATTCAAAGAGAGACCACTCTCTTACCCCTGAATGCTGGCAATGAACGTAAGATGAAAACAGTAAAGTGTCTTGTGAATGTGGACAATGGGTACTTGATTTATCTTGCTGTTGTAAAACGAAAGATGGTAACTTTATTCGTCGGACAAACTTTAATGAATGCTCTCTGTGAATGTATTGATTTGATAGTAGAGACCACTGGATGACAAGTTAAATTAATATTTTTTTTACTGAAAAAGCTTATTTTTTTAATTCAACCAATAATCGCCCTCTTTGTTTTCTCTGTATTTCCAACTCTTTCGATCGTTTTCTACTTCGGCAGTCTCTCCCTCTCGCCGCTCGGTCATGGTTCCGGCGCTTCTCTCCTGGATTTTTAGAGGCGATGTGATGGGCGACACGAATTGAGTAGCCTTTCTTCTTCTTCTTCAAGCTTTGAGTTTTCGATTATAATGGAGAAAAGTGAATTTGCGGACGTTCTGTTTCATTCGAGGCTTCTGATTCTGCCCATCTTGATCTGAATTTGCAACAAGGTGCCTTGCAAGGAGGAGCTGGTGCAGTGATTGAGCATATGATCTATTATTTCAAACCTATTTTATGCAATTGGTTTTGCACCCTTTTTAAATTGTTGAATAAATTTACTTATGAAGATCATCTTCTTGTAAATTTAGTGAATTCGATGACAAACATGAGCAGCTGTACTACAAACTTTGGCCACGCTTGAACTGCACTCCACCTGTTTGATGATATTCCTCAAAAAAGACTCAGTGAGTCGCCCCTACTCGCTCTACAGCGCGTGTGTTTCAGTTGATTTAGCTAAACTCATTTAATTTCGTAATTAAAACAACAATTATTAGGTAAAATAAGCTGTTTATTAATTCAACTAATCATTCTGCTTTTTTCTTTCTTTTTTTGTCTGTATTTCGAAAAGCCCTCTACTTTTGCCTCTTCTCTCTCTCTCTCAATCGGGTTGATCGTCCGGGACTTCGCCGCTCGATCAGATTCCGGCGATCCGACTGGAATCCCTACTCTCTTGGATTTTTAATCGGTTAAATTTCCGGCTGTGGAAATTGAAAAATGGTAGCATTTCTTCTTCATTACCTAGTTTCAGATTCTTGTCTCCCGTTAAATTTCCGATTCGCGGAAAATTGTGGGGAGAAGTGAATTGCGTGCGTTCCGTTTCAATAGGATGTGTTATTTTGTGTATGTCGATCCTTATTCCTGACTATCGGTTCCAAATCTCGAGTGCGGACCAAGAATTTGATACCTGTTTTGGGACCCCGTTGCTATCCTGGTCTTTGTTGTAGTATTAGGGTTTCGTTTGGGAAGAAATGTTGAAGAAATTCATTAGAGGTGGGCACCGTAAGCCCTCCAAGGCTGACGCTAGTGATCCTTCGTTTTTTGCCGGTAGTCGTAATTCTGGGCCCGTCTCCTCGACGAATGTGGTCGTAAATCATGCGTCTCGAGCTGGCCCCACCCAGTCGGTCCCTAGCTCCGGGGGACCTGCGTTGGTGGCAGCAACAGCACCTCCTTCGGGCGCTGTTGAACCTCTTCCAATGTTTCGTGATGTACCCGTTTCTGAGCGGCAGAACTTGTTTGTTCGAAAATTGCACATTTGTTGCTTTCAGTTTGATTTTTCTGATACTTTGAAGTCCGCCAGAGAAAAAGAAATCAAGAGACAGGCTCTTATGGAGTTGGTTGATTTCATACAATCGGGTTCGGGCAAAATCACAGAAATTTCTCAGGAAGAAATGATAAGAATGATTTCGGTAAATATTTTTCGTTGTTTGCCCCCAACTTCGCATGAAAACACAGGTCAAGAAAATGCTGATCCCGAAGAGGATGAACCATACATGGAACCGTCTTGGCCACATTTGCAGCTTGTTTATGAGCTTCTTCTGCGATATGTTGTCTCTTCTGACACTGATACCAAGGTTGCCAAGAGGTATATCGATCACTCGTTTGTTTTGAAACTATTGGATTTGTTTGATTCTGAAGACCCTCGAGAGCGGGAGTATTTGAAGACAATCTTGCATCGCATATATGGGAAATTCATGGTGCATCGTCCGTTTATTAGAAAAGCAATTAACAACATTTTTTATCGGTTTATATATGAGACAGAGAGGCACAGTGGTATTGGCGAGCTTTTGGAGATTCTGGGGAGTATTATCAATGGGTTTGCACTGCCAATGAAAGAGGAGCATAAGTTATTCCTTGTTCGAGCACTCATTCCACTGCATAAGTCTAAGCCGGTTGCAGTGTATCATCAGCAGTTGTCTTATTGTATCACTCAGTTTGTGGAGAAGGATTTCAAGCTGGCAGATATAGTCATTAGGGGTTTACTTAAATATTGGCCACTGACCAACTGCCAGAAAGAAGTTCTATTTCTTGGAGAACTTGAAGAAGTTCTTGAGGCTACGCAATCTGCAGAATTTCAACGTTGTATGATTCCTCTTTTTAGGCAGATTGCACGGTGTCTCAATAACGCACATTTTCAGGTATACTAACAATTTAAACTTATAGTATTTCCGCGCATCACAGCGTAAACTACTGTTATTTCCTTTGCCTAATTTTCAACAATCCTTTTATTTTCCATATAAGCTTTTATTTCGCATTGGTACTAGACAACCTTTTATAAAGTGGTTTCTGACATTTTTGAAGATGTGCTCTCTCTCTCTCTCTCTCTCTCTCTCTGTGTCTATCTCTCTCTCTCTCATGAATCGGATAAGTTTTTCCTTGTGTCAATTCCCATTGTGATAATATTTACGCAAGAGCTGTTTAACTTTCAGAATACTTTTCTCCAGTTTTACGACAAATTTTTCCTTACTCTGCACCAATCGAGATTGGTTTCTCCTCCCTTATATTACAGTCTCTAAATATCTGAGTGGGGCTTTGTTGAGAGAGTTGCTTGTTTTTTTTGTGAGTAGATTTTTTCGCCTTTTGAATGTGGTGTTCTGGTGGTTTAGGATAAGTCGGATTAACCGCATGAATATTATAGAGCCACATGGAATGCAATAACATATTCTTGTCAACAATTATACAAGTGAAATACTCACATTAGGAAAAGTTAAAGTTACTGCACTTGAGAAAATAATTTAATTACATTGGAAGTTTTTGACCTGATTTCCATGTTTGAGGAGTTTCTTTCTTTGTTTTGTTTTTCACCTCAATCATTTTTCTGCAAGTCATTCTTAGACTTTTGATTTAAGAATCTCTAATTGTTGGCTGTAGGCTTGCTTGGGGATAGACAGATTTTTTTTTGTTACGTAAGAATGCTTGATTTTTTTGATATTTATCATCAAATTCTTTATTGATATATGATCTTTGTGTTAGTCACACTTTGTCGTATATTCTGTCTTGACAAAATAGGATATGTTTTTCATCAAAAATTCGTTTGCTTATAGGTTGCTGAGAGGGCCCTCTTTTACTGGAATAATGAGCACATTGTAAGTTTAATTGCCCAGAACCGGGGAGTAATCTTACCGACAATTTTCCCGTCATTGGAGAAGAACATCCAAAGTCATTGGAATCAAGCAGTTCTTGGATTGACGGTGAATGTTAGAAAGATGTTCTTGGAGATGGATGCTGAATTGTTTGAGGAATGTCAGAAACAGTATGCAGCAAGAGTGGCAGAGGCCGGCGAGGTGGAGCAGCGGCGGGAATCAACATGGAAGAGACTGGCAGATGAAGCATCAAGGTGAACTTGCCCGCCCCATCAAACCCGAGGGTATAATTTTGGTATCCTCTTTCTTAATTTTTAATATATTTTTTTAAATCTCTACTGGAGAACAAATGGAACAGGAAGCAAATGTATTTAATGTGCAAGGAATTTGTTAGATCTACACCAAGAATGAATGATTTGTGAAATATGCTTTTGTCTGTTTGTTTTTAAGGTTGCCTTGCCCCACAAAGTTAGGCCTTTTTGCTTGTTTTACTTTCAAATCCCCAATTAAATCAAATTTATTTTATTTTATTTTGGTGAATTATATCTTTATTTCTAAATTAATAATATGAATTTTGGTCGGAACTCGGAAATGTTGTTATTAATATAATAAATTATTTATTTATATATATTATTACGTCAATAAAATTATAATAAGGGTACACGCCAACTAATATAAAATCGAGTATAACAAGACAGTAAAACTAACCAGGTTTGTACATAAGTTTCAATCATATACAGTAGCCATGGCGAGCTTCGTGGCTCTGCTTCGATATTTTCTGAGAGACAAGAAGGCCAAATTTTCGCCACATACCTCAGAGCAACAGTACCCAAATAAGTAGTGGAAGAAGAGACGAAGATTTTGAGTGGGTCTGGTGATCTCGAGACCCTAAGGATTTTGCAGGTGGAAGTGAAGCTTTCATGTCCCGTAAAGGAGGGGGTGGTGGTGCTCTGCAAAAAGATGCGCCATGGAGATCATCGTCCGTCAATCCCGTTCCCAAAATTCACCACTCTCCCATTCTCCGCCTCCCCCAAACCCCTTACTCCAATCACGCCATCTCTGTCGTGAAGGTTCTTTCCTCTCTCTCTCTCTCTCTCATTGAGCTTTGTATGGTTTGATGTCGACTATTGAAACTTCTGTGCGGTTGGAACTGCCCATTTTCTGTGCAGCATCCTAATCCCATCGGATATGGGATGGCAACAGAAGCCATAGTTGAAGCGGCGGGGCCCGACTGCATTGTACCTGGGCAAACTGTACCCATCAAATTACTTGGTTTAAAGGTTCTTCTTACTCTTCTTTCATTTTTCGTTTTATTTCTCAATTTTATAGGGTTTTTATGAGAGTTCAATCAAATCCTGATGTTTGATTCATCAAGTGAACCGTTCTGTAGTAGTTTTTCTTTTCATTAGAGCATATTCTCCTCTTCGTCGATAAGTCTGATGTGTTGTTGTGTTGTATTAGATCCGTTGTTGGCTGTGAAATTAGGCACCTGTTACGTATGGGGCATGTTGTGGAGGTCTTCTTGTCATATAATTTGGCAGATACTGCACTTCTGCATCTGTTTTTGTGCATTTATCTTTCTCAAACTTAAAACTTATTGCAGGCTTTGCTATAGTAAAGACTGAAATGTGGTATACATTTCTTGCCATTTTGCATCATACCATGGTGGATTTTCCTCATCTTGTGAGATTATTTTCTTCTCCTTCAACAGGTATGGCCACTAGAAATGGACTTACATTTTCTAAAACCAGTTGGTCGAGAGCTCAAGTTACTCGGAAAGGTATTTATGTTCAACTTTTCTTGTATGATATCATATTCGTTTTCAGAATTAATATCTAGAATGACTAGATCAAGAAAAAAGGTAATTACTTTTACTGCTTTACTTAGACAATCGCATTCATGTTTTCATGAAGTTCATGGATAATGCTGTCAATCTCATGAACAAATCATTCATCGATCGCTAATGGGTAATGCGTTTTCAGCCCCAAGACTTGGCATGTCTGGGCATTTTGTGATCGACGGAACAATAGTTTTTGCGCATTTATCATTCTCAAAATCTTTTCGAAAGAAAGGTTTAATCTTTCAAGTGTTTCGTGCTACCTAGGATCATCTCCTTGGCTGTCTTTTCCTTATTGATAGAATTGATGGGCTAGAATTGAAGATAAAAATGGAAGAATTAGGCAGATTAGTATAACGACAGAGGAAGTATTCTCAATCATAACTTGATATTTCATTGAGAATTCAATTAGATGTCAAATTGAGTGGATGAAGCTTACTAAAGCAATAGAGTGAAGATGAATAAGAGGTGATGGGCTGGCTTTAACAGTCGTTTGCTTCCCGACATGTCGTCCGTGTATTCAGGGCCATCAAATCCTGGTAAGCCACCTCCTCCACCGTTGAGCCCTGTGCTCCACATTCCCAAATTGTTGCCCCTAATAACCCATTACACAATCTTAGTACTCCAAAAATTTGATGGACAGTTCTAGAAAGTTCTTAATTTTGAAGTATTGGTGAAGGCAAGCATTTGAAGAGAGAGAAGAGTACCGGCCGCCTACACCCAGTGGCCCGGCATGGTAGGTTAGGCGATCGATTAGAGCAGCCGACTTGGGTTCAACGCTGTATGCCTTCTCGTATTTCACCTCCAATCCTTCCCCGGATGCAACGAAATATGCTCCGTTTACCAAAATATCTCCCTCCGATCTCCAATTCCATCCCCTCCACTCCGCCTCATCCGTGTCCACTCTCTTCGTCACCTGCTCCCACGTTAGTTCGTTTGTAAATCTCTCGCAATCTTCACATTGCTGCAAATTATTTTATCATGTATTCTCACCTCTTTCGAGTTTCGATCGTATGGAGCTGTGAATCGGTTCCCCTGGCTGTTGATAGTGGGATTTCCGCTCCCGCCGATCGCGTACATTTCCCACCGCGTGAAGTCATTGTTGACAATGTGAATGTAGCCTCGCCGGCACCGCGGCATTCGCTGAACGAGGTTCTCGCCGAAGTGGTTGAAGGCGATCGTCACCTGCATGCTGGAGTCCGGCAAGTAGCTGTCGCTGTGGCCGAGCAGCATCACCTCGTCGTGGTGGGAAAAGTAATTGTTGGATATCGTTATTCCGGTGGACCCCATTACAGCGTCGATCAGACCGTCCTTGCAATGCGATAGCGAACAGTGGTCGATCCATATGTCTCTTGATCCGAAGATGGAGATTCCATCACCGTCAGATTTTGTTCTATATCCGAAATGCGTTGGGCTCGACCGAACCATAGTATTACCTGAATATTTTGGAAATTAACAAATAAAAAAGTAATTTGAGTATAATATGAGATTTATAGAGTACCCAACCAAAACAAGACAAGAGGAAAGTTTCGTACCAGAAGGATGGCAATGGTGGATATGAATATTGTGAATAATAACATTGCTTATATACTGCAACGTGATGCACCCACCGCCGACAATGTGAACGTTAGCTCCCCGGCCATCCAGGGTTTTGAAGCTATTGAAGATGAGCTCTTGTGAGAGCTTGATAAGCATGTTACTGGGGAAGACGATCCACAGAGGCTGCGTCTGAATGACCGCGTATCTTAGCGTCCCAGGTTTCGGATTGACGGGGTCATCATCTGAATCGTCTGTGACGATGTAAAACTCGCCATTTTTGCCGCCAAGAGCGTATTGGCCGAAGCCGATAGAGCAATCGGCGAGCCTCTGGCGGTCGTTGGGCCAGTTGGGATCGCATTTCCAGCAATCGTCAATGGGGTTTCCGGTGAAGCAAGAAGAATCCACGTTTTTGGAGATTTGCAAAGTTTCCCTTCTGGTGATGGAAGCATTTACTTTCCTTCAAACAATAAATCAAGAAATGAAAATCGAGCAGAAGATATGGCCTCAACTTGAAGAGAGTGAAGTGGGAGACAGAGAGAAAGTTGCCAAACCGACGCCGCAGCGTACCTGTGAAATTCTTGAACAACCTCATCTGGGTTGGGATGATGGCCCGAAAGAGTGATGTTCAAGGATAATGCCGCAGAAAGCTCGGAAAGAGAGATTAGAAGAGAAATCAGGACAATGTAGGTTCGACCCAGCATTTTCAAGATGACGAAGGGGAAGAAGAAAGCAAACTCCGACCCCAAGTGCTTTCTCTTTTAGTGAGTTGATTAACTCAAGACAGGTTCATTGTTCAGATATTAACTCAAGACAGGTTCATTGTTCACACAGTCTGCTTTTATGATCGTTGTTTACTTTTGAAACCCAGGAAGAAGAAAGAAGAGAGAGAGAGACTGGACAGTACACTGTTCTCAAGGAAATGGGTTGCTTTTGGTAAGAGTGCACCATCTTTAGCCTTAAATCACGTAGATTTCGTCATAATTAGGGTTTATGTTAACGACGGTAGAAGAAATCCAATTACAGTGATAACAAAGTATGGAGCCTCGTTCTTTGCAGATCCCATTTGAAGAAAAAGCGAGCACCGTCATGGGTCCCCCGCCGAAGAAAGAGTTCAAAAATAACGAAAAGAAATCTACTTTTTTCTATCCAATTTCACTTCTCTTTCCATTACTGTTCTTCCTCTGATATCAGAATCCATTATCATCTAATCCACAATACATGTAGGGTTTCTTCCCTGCAGTATCTTCAAAAAGTCTTCGGCAATGAAACCGGGTTCAGATTCCTTCCCTCTGCAACATGTAAAGTGGGAAAACCATTCATTTAACTCTCATCTCAAGACTCTTCCTTTACAGACCAATAGAAATTCTTCATATATGTGAAGGATAGAGTGATGGGCGATGATCCTCGCATGTGTTCAAATTGACCAACTTTATTGACTCTGCCAACTCCTACCCACATTAAACTGTAAAAGTAGGCTTGTTTCTTGGGACACTGTCTTCCTGCTTTCTATATCTTATTACCCGTTCCGACTTTTCTAAATATTCCCGACCTATGCGACCGAGTTTGATTCATTACATAAAATCATTAAAAAAGTAATTTCCAGTGCTAGGCCTGGCGTGGTCCTAGAGAGCTTTACTTTCTATCTTCTTCCTCGATGCGTAGATTGCGGCTTGAAACCCTAAGCCTTTCGTTTCTCCCTCCTGTGTCTCTGTGCCTTCTTAATCTCTCTTTCCACTGAGACTCGCTCCTGAATTGTAGTAAATGTGTTGAAGAGAAAGAAAGATTTTTGGTTATTAATTAAATAAAAAAGAACACAAGTTTTAGTACGATGATGACAAATAAATGAGGAACAGAGGGTACGGCAAAGATTAAAGAACTAACCCTCCCCCAACCCCTAAGCTCGGATTACTATGATGACCATTATAGCCGGACTCTGACAAGGTTGACAGGCCGAGCCGACTCAACCCAATAGGAGAACAGGTGAGGTCAACTAGGCAACGAGCCTAGTTCCAAGCCTGACACGGTTAAGACGTTGGAGCTTTTCACAAGGAACTCTCATGGAGTTTTGTGTTTCTCTTTACACCCTCCCAACCCACTTCCCCACGTCTACTTAACATCAGCCGTAGTCGCAGAAAATCAAGGATTTCTCTCTCCTCATCTCCGTTTTAGATTCTTCTGCAAAACATGAGCTCTCTACGTTCTTAGTTTCTTTCTGTTCTTCGTCGCCCTTTCTTCAATCGGAACCAATCATAGCTCGGAAAGTCGGTAAGATGTGGAAAAATAAGCTAGATTTTTTTTCTGTTTCACGAAGAAATTTGTTCAGAGAAATGGGCAGAGCGCCGGAGAGAACTCGAGGAAGAACAGGAATTTGCAGTGTCCCACTGATTTATCAAGAAAGAGGGTGAAAGTTAATGTAAATTAAACGAGATAAAGGGAGCTACAGAACCTGTAATTCTACTTATTACCAAGAACAGAGGTCGTGATGTTTCAGGAAGCTACAAAAAACAGAGCATGCGGATTTATGAGCTCCAAGTGAAACACGGTGAACCATAATTTACAATGATTACATATTTCATGCCAACAAGTTTGCATTATTTGTCTCAATTACGGATTAGTTACTGTATTTAAGTTATAATTAAGCTTTATATATCTCTTTATTGTTTGGTCCAGACAATAGAGGGCATACCCGGCCCGAATCCGTCGATCAGGTGGGATTGGGTCTCACCCCTTGTATGATACGGACATGCTTTTTGATCTGGTCGAACTTTTGAAATTCGACCCACAATCTAAAAATGACTTATAATGCAGCCTAGACCCAACCCAAAACTTGAAAAATGGGTCCAAAATCAACAATAAATATAAATATTTTTTAAAAAATAAAGAAATTACCAATTATGGGCATGAAGTATGCGTGTTATTCGTTTCAAACCATAAAGTAATTTTTTTAACAATGCAAACCATAAAGTATCAAAAATGTGACAAATATGACCACGCCGGACGCAAATTATAATAAATCATATAAGTATTGTAAAATCACGAAAATTTTCAGATTATCTACTCATAACGTGGCGAATATGTGATAAAATTTTTAAGTAAATCTAATGTTGTTTAATATTTTTTAAAAATTAATTTATAAAACGGAGAAGGATCGAACGTAAACAGTCACTGTTCACGTGAACAGTGACCGGACGGACGATGTTTTTTTGCGTCCGTCCAGCGTTGTCATATTTGTCACATTTTTTATACTTTATGGTTTACATTGTTAAAAAAATTACTTTGTGGTTTGAAACGAAGAACACGCATACTTCGTGTCCATAATTGGTAATTTCCCTAAAAAATATTTTCATTTTGATTTTTGGAACCGTAAAAGCAGGTTAAGTTCCAAAACCTATCGGTTTGGTTTTAGTTCTCGAATTTTAGAAACGGTTAGGCCTACTAGTCCTAGTCATAATGTTGCATTATTTTTTGGTATGATGAACCTATAATGGGTTGTTCACTCGGGAATCAGTGGAGATTAACCGAAGGGATTTTATTCTTGGACGATGCATCTGAGATTTTATTATGAGATATTTTTAAGAAATTAATTGTGCTAGCTAAATGGGACAATAGGTCTGATCATATAACACGAGTTTTATTTTGGGGTGTGGCTTTGTTTACCGTGTGGTGCGTTACTAATTTTGAGTTAGTTTTTTTTGTCGCAAGACTTGGATCAGGTTTTTGAATTCCTCATTTTAAATCTCTTTTATGAAATTCGTATCAACGTAAAGATTGTTAGATTTTGACTGATCCAGAATATATATATTTTTTTAGAAAAAAATTAGGTAAAGTGTAATTTGGCCCTTATGACTAGGTGAAATGGGCAATTTACACCGTAAACTTGAATAATGGCAAGAACAACCTTAATGTATTAATAATGGGCAATATGGCCCCTACCATCATATTTTCCATAAAAAAGTAACATTTTTTTCCCGAAATGTCCCTTACTGGACCGAACCGGACCGCACCGGTTCGGCTAATTTCACTCTGGTTTTTTATTTTATTTTTAATCATATTTCTCGAAAAAGAGAAGACAGATGAATAGAATTAAAAATAAAATAAAAAACCAGAGTACAATTAGCTGAACCGGTCCGGTCTGGTTCGGTCCAGTGAGGGGCATTTTGGAAAAAAAAAAATGAACAAGTGAAAAAACATTACTTTTTGACTGAAATTATGACGGTAGAGGCTATATTGCCCATTATCAATACATTAAGGTTGTTCTTGCCTATTATCCAAGTTTACAGTGTAAATTGTCCATTTCATCTAGTTGTAGGGGCCAAATTGCACTTTACCCAAAAAAATTTCATTTTAAATTTGTTCGTATTTTCTTTTTTAATTTTCGATTTCCGACAAAGCTCTTTTCTAGAAACCATCCTTAACGCATTGACGTCTCCTCATTTGTCACTGCATTTGATGGTTCGTTCCTGCAAGTTACACAGAATTCTCAGCACCTGTCTTGCTTTTACAAGACAATGAGATGAGTTCCGAGTTAAATAAACCCGAAAACCCAACCAACCAAATCGAACTTGTCAACTCGGTTTGGTTCTGATATGATCTTTTGGCATTTAGCCTTTTTTCTTGGCATCCCTATTTTAATCTGATTCAGCTCGTTTATGAGCAGAGCCGTAGAGTGTATTTGTTTTTGGCGACCATGCATGATTATGCGTTTATAATATAAAGTAATTATATAACAATCACATGGCCAATTGGATTTATAAAACATGCAAGAAGATTCTCTAGTTTGGCATAAAAAACATAGGATGTTACGTAAATAATCAACCCAGATGATAAAAAATTATTGTTCACAGTAATAATTGCTCTTCGCGAAACCACTTGGATGAACACACAACGAAGCACACATGCACACAAAGTCAATACTTAACGTTCGAGTATTCATAATATTGTTGAGAATCGAACATTAATAATCAGAAAAAGAAAATAAACGTGAAAAAAGATGATCACTAAGATTTACGTATAAAATTCTTTCGAATAAAAACTAAGTGTATAAAGAACAATAATTCCAAAGTTGAACTACCATTCTCGCTGAGGAATAAAATACCTAACAGACATTATAGTTCACGTGAAACACACAGAAGCTGTCCTTTTCCAAGGAAAATCTCCATCATAATGTCCAATGGCACCACCAAAGTCTGTTAGGAAGCACAGTTAGTCAACCCCCAATCTGGAACGAGGCTGTAGCAGGATCCGAACACTCCATTCCCTGTAATACTGCAATTTCTAGCTGGGCTGTTTCTTCTAGTGCGTTTCAACTCAAACACCAGTTATGAACAGCGCTGAAACCTGCTTTTATTTTTTTATTGATTTGGTGAGGCGTCGAGTTTTTAAATATTTGATCCAGCGTCGAACGAATCTTCTATGCTTCAACTAGAATGTCACCGGTTTGATGAAATCATTGAAGTATTCTTCTCTGTTTACCCTAATTTTTACCGTTTGGAACTGTAAAGATTAAGAACTTCACCGTAGTTTTGCAGTCGTGATCTAACCGTTCGAGCCAAATTAGCCGGTGATGTTTCTGTTTGGGTTAATCCCACGGGAGTTGTGAAAAGAGCTCGATGGTAGTTTATAAGCATGAGGGAAAGCCACGCTCTTTGAATTAATTTTTATGATTGAGAAGGTCCAAGACCTCCAACACTGGTATAGGGAGAAATTAGGTAGATAATTATCCGACTCAAGACCGATGTGTGAAGGGAGAAATTGTTTAATCTCACATTGTGGAAGGAGTTTTGGTGGTAATTTATAAATACGAGAAAGTCTTCGCCCTTTTAATTAACTTTTGGAGTTGAGAAGTTAAGCAACGACAACACTTTCTCGTAGGAAAACACTGTTAGTATTCACGTTTGCTTCTGGTCAAGGTATATGTGCAGTTTTTTTTTTATCTTTTTGGAAGTTTGCCCGTGCACTTCACTAGTTGTCGTCTTCTCCGAGGTTTGTGTCGGTTTGAATGAAGGAGAAAAGAAGGGTGAAAGTAAGATTTAATGTTTCCACATGGGCAATCTGATATTTCTAACTTTTTTGCTTGAAAATGAATTCACCTAAAAGCTAGCTGAAAAAGGTAGGAGGAGGACAGTGGTGGGATCCATATCTGATAACTGATATGTCGATTGGTCTGGACAAGACTCATGAAATTTCATAAGTATGTTCTCCTCTTTCTCTCCTGGTTCAGATCCATGATTGATAGACGAATCTCTCGATCAAAAATTAATCGCTAGAGACTAAAAGAGTACGTCTAAATGGCAAGGGTTTTTTTTTTTTTTTTGTCATTTCTCTGCAGCTCACCTGGAAATCTAAACCGCCGGTACACGAAACTGTCCTGCTTCAGAACTTGATTGTAAGAAATAAATTACCGCAATTTCAAGGAAGAAACTTCAGGCCATTGAGATGAGTGTTTCTATTTTTGTCGTTGAATTTGAAATAAACATTGATGACCGAAGAAAAGCATGCTAAAATATGAAATGCAGAATGTAAATAACTCAGAAGATGGAAATGATGAAATAATACAACCGGAGAAGAATGACACAGGGACTGAACCAAACCCTGTTTTTCTACTATTATCAAAGACATGACATTTTCAGGGAGAAAACAGGCGACGAACAAGACAACCCAAAGAAGGAACGGAAAACCCTCGGAAACAAATTAAGCACAGCAAAGAAAGGCATCGCCGTGCCGGTAACTAAACACATGCAACGTGCACTATTTTCCCGATAGCTCAGAAATCATTGGTAGGGAGTTGCTCGTGGTTTTGCCTGATGAATAAACCTTCAAAAACAAGGCCGGCAATACCGCCGCCAATGAGTGGTCCAGCCCAGTAAACCCATTGATGGTCCCAGCTCCAGCTCACCAACGCCGGTCCAAATGAGACGGCGGGGTTCATCGAAGCTCCCTCGAAGGCACCCCCGGCCAAAACATTGGCGCCGACAATGAAACCGATTGCGATCGGAGCAATCGTCTTTAGAGTTCCTTTGTTGGGATCAATGGCCGTGGCATAGACTGTGTAGACAAGACCGAATGTCATAACGATCTCGAAAACGAAGGCGTTCCACACTGTAATATCTGAGGAGAACGTAAACGCCGTTGTAGTCTGCGAAGCAAATCGAAACCCAAGTTAATTTCATTTCAGAAGAAAAAACTATAAACGCGGTTTAACTTAACTTAATAATGTGGTAATTATTAGCATAGATTACACTGTAAAATTCAGATTTCAAGTCATAATAACGTTATAGCATATTAATTGTGACAGTGACGGGAGAGATATACTTCTCTTCTGAGTATTTTAACGTAAGAATGAGTCAAAAGATTATATTAATTTACGTGACGCATTCATGAATATTGTAAGAAAATTTCAATGGTGGTTGAGTCGAAGTAGAGTGTAGACTCACCATGCCGTGGGTGGTGAATTTGAGAAGACCGCAGGCAGCAACGGAGCCGAGAAGCTGACCAATCCAGTAAACAACGAGGCGGATGAGAGTAACATTTCCACCGACGAATGCACCGAAGGTAACAGCTGGGTTGACGTGGCCGCCGGAGATGTTAAAGCTGACAGCGACGCCGATGAAGAGGCCGAAACCATGGGCGAGAGAGGCTGCGATTATCGAGGCCTCGGTTGTAGAGCCGTTGTCCGTCAACTTGGCAAACGCCATTCCCGACCCTTGACCGGCGAAAACGAATATCAGCGTCGAGATAAACTCCGCCACACCGCACTTCCATAGCTCCGGTTCGAGGGCCTCTTGCGGCCGGCCAATAGCAAACTTATGGAAAGGCATGGTGTCTGTTTGATCAAGATCGAAAGGCAGAGAAATGAACGAGGGGGCCGGTGATCGTTGTTTGAGTGATTTCTGCAACTCGAGTACTGTCTACACTTATAGTACTAAACCCAGCTATGGCCCACCCAACCGGCTTACCCAGTGGTCGGTCTCTTTTGAAGAGCCAACGTGATTCGTTGAAAACCATTTAAATATAAAAGGCCACGACAATAATTAGCAAGAAATGGTAGTGCCTTTTTCTCTCAACTCTATCCGAGACTACATGCCACGTCAACACCCAGCAGCTCAGCAATACGGCGGTAGAAGCATGAAAGCTTGCCACGTGTGATTCTACATCGTATTATACTGTAATGGTGAATAGTATAATATGGCGTAGATAATATACGAGTACGAGGAGAAGACTCTAAACAGCTTGACAACTTCAAAGCATAGTAAAACATCAAGAATACGTATATCATAAGATGTCGATGCATGTCATGAGTTGTCACGTAACACGTTCAAGTATGTTACGATGCTAAAATTATTAATAAATCTGGTTTTGTTTGAAATAGGTACTAGAAATGGACTCCACTACTAATGTAGCCAATTAGAAGGCGAGGCATATTCTTTAGGTACATGGGATGTATTCTTATAAAATTAGCCTTCAATAATTGTAGATTAATAATGCTTAATCCATGATTGGATTATTAAACGCACATGTAACAATGCACTACCTAATCATGTGATTACTTAAAAAAAAGCATAGTGTTACGAGAAAAAAATAAATAAAATGGCCTAACTAACTATATTTTACGAAAAATAAGGTAACAAAAAAAAAAAGAGGAGAGAGAGAGGATGTGACAGATTGAAAAGTAAGCACGTTTAGAAGGTAGGGAAGGGTGGCAGCCAACCATTATTAAACAGCTGTAACCCACACCACTTGTGCTTTTGCGGTCCCCTGGCCCCACTGCTTCACTGTCATTTCCTAATTTTCTGATTCTATTCGATTTTCTCTTTCTTCAGTTTACATGTATTGTTTTTATTTATTTATTTTCATGAATATTAAATATATATTCAATTATTTAAATTTATTCAAATTTTGATTTTTTCATTTGTTTGGACAAATTTATTCAAATTAAAAATTTCTCAAAAAATTTATGTTGTTTTCACACTTGAGTATACGTTTCTAATTCTTATCCTCGTAATTATGCAATCATATATTATAATTTGATTGAATACGTAATTAATTAAATGAAAAACATGAGGAAACCAAGACATTCGAAAAAAAAAAAAAAAATGTCGGGGGTAGGGTTTGGTCACATGGTCTGAGTTGTTTGGTCATTTAATGTAAACAAAATTGTTCTTTCATTGCACTGTCTCCTAGTCCTTATCTCTTGGTCAGATACGTACAAATTATGTGTTTTTATCAACTTCCTTTGATATTTTCCCATCCTCTTATTTATATTGGTCGGTTTCAAGTAGATCTCACTCCTATCTTTTTCACGTATCTTTGAATTTAATTTTCAATAATAATATCTTTTTTTTAGACAGAAAATGGAGCATATTCTTCAATTTTCAAATGTTCTCATTCGGTCATGTAACGTTGATTGTGGAAATTAGAGCCACTTGTGGGTAATAATGTCTACCGTTACCTTGATTAAATGTTTACTATCATAAAATTATACCATGACTGTATAATGTAACGCAACCCACTATTTTGAACGTCATTTTTACAAAATATTCAAATCAAATCAAACACGGCAAACGAAGAATGATTTAAGAAAAGTCAAATTTCAATAAACAGTATAGTTTCTTGAAAAGGACGTGGTACAGAAAACTCAGGCGTGGTCGGCATGTAATGGCCTACAAAACGGCACCGTCCACCGAAATGGAGACGAAAAGGCGGGCCGTCGGCGGCTCTGATTACGACTTGTTTCCTTGAGTTCGATTCTGAACCACAAAAGTGAACCAGAGTCTATAGGGGAAGCTCGTGCTTTTCTAGAAATATCATAAAATTATTTTTGTGTAAAATATCATGAGATTAATGATGACGGGATCTTATGTTAGATTTGTTATAAAATTACCATGCACAAAACTCCTAGATTCAATGATAGAAAATAAAAACACCAAGATTTACGTAGTTTTCTCAAATCTCAACTCGAAGTTCAAGATCGACTACTTCCCCGAAGCTCCAACGAGAGAAAAATTGCACTATCAGTTAAAAAATACACCCTCATATGAAAAATACTATCATACTACAAGAATCGACACGACCCAAAGGTAATCTGAGATACACATAAGATAAGACGAACAAAATGCACCCAGATTTCGTTCACAAATGAGAAACTCAACTCATAATGACTACGAAGATCACCTTTCTTATCAACTCACTCAGAAATCGCACATGCATCGACTCTAGTATAGAGAAAATTACAGGAAAACAAACCCTAACTGAGAGTATAAAACCTAGTCGTCCATCTTCATTTTAAATCCAAAAGTCAAAAAATTTGGTCTCCAAGTTGCGGGATTAATCATGAAATTGGGCTAACAGTTTGAACAATGAAAAAATTTTGGTCTGAATAATTTGGGCTTCACAACATAACGAGATTAGTTCTAGTGGAACTAACAAAAAATAATATGGTATTTTGTTAGAGCTCTGTATTACTTGAATTATAGTTGGGTCAGACAAGATTCGTATATCAATATTAGAGTTTTATGTTTTCTCTATATACTGATACTTGAGTTGCATAACTCAATTATATTTTGATTTCGATATAGCGATTTTCTTCTCTGCCCATAATATTTTTTTTTTTCGGTTTAGAGTTTTCCACATAAATTTAAGTGTTTTTATTTTTGCGAGTTGATATTCCTTTTTTCGATTATTATTATTCGATTCACAACATATTTGATGTAGTATTTAGTGTTATCATTAAATGGGTATTCTAATTCCCAAAGAGAATTATAATTTGATTATTATCTAATAAGAATGATACTTTCCGTAGTAAATTAATAATTGCTTCCATAGATAAATTGATAGGTCAATGTCAACTCACCATGTCAATACTGATTCAGCCTAAGCCAATGCCAATGCCAAATCAGTAGATCGGATTCAACTGAACATAAGAAAAATCAGGGGAACATTCGTTTAGATGGATGGCATTGAAGTCAGCAGGATAAGTTGAGAAGTGATTGCAAAGTTTGAAATGAAAGGAGCAAAGCCAGCAAAACTACCACTCAACACTCAGACATTACAGATTTTGAATGAGTCTACAGACTCACTAGAAATACAACTATACATGGAAGATATTCCTTACTCAAGTGCAGTGGGATCAGTCATGTATGCAATGATCTGCACCCGACCAGATTTGGCATTTGCAATTAGCCTATTAAGCCAATTCATGTCAAATCCGAGTAAAGATCATTGGCATGCCATGAAGGGTCTACTTAAGTACATTGGGTTTACTTTAAATGTGAGGTTACACTATGTTAAACAGGGAAATGGTGTAACAGTTGATGGTTTTGTAGACTCTGATTATGCAGGTGACAGGGAAACAAGAAGATCAACAACAGCATACTTCTTCCTTGTTTGTGGGAACTACATAAGCTGGAAAAATCAGCGTCAACCGATGGTGACTTTGTCAACAATGGAAGCTGAATATGTGGCAGCAACTGAAGCTGTTAAGGAAGCATTGTGGCTTCAAGGACTCTTACACGAGTTGAAGATATTCACAGGGACAGTCACTGTTTATTCCGACAGTCAGAGTTCGATTCATCTATGCAAGAATCCGGTATTCCATGACCGTACCAAGCATGTGGACATTCGATACCATTTCATCCATGAGAAGATTTCGAGCGGATTAGTAAAGATAGAAAAAGTCAGAACTGAAGATAATCCTGCAGATTGTGGAACTAAAGTACTACCTCTAAGTAAGTTCAATCACTGTTTGAAGAATTCTTGTTGCACAATGATTGAGCTGAAATCTAACAATCTGAGGTGGAGTTTGTTGAAATGTCAGATTGCAGATTAAATGAGGATAAGAAATAGAGGGTGAAGATGAAGCCATGTGTCTTAATCTCAAGCGTGGGTTGCTGAAATCATATCTCTAGTTATAGGAGGGTAAGAGAGATATGAAGTTTTTCAAAAGAAGGAGAGAAGAAACAGGGGGTAGAGAGGAGAGTTTCTACGGATGTTCTTCTAGGTCAAGAGGGGGTTCTTGATAGTTCTGGAATGAGTTTTCTACTGTAATTTTTGTTTAGATTGAGGTTGATTTTTAAATAGGTTGTAAAGGATTTCGGATATCATAGTGCATCGAGTTCTGGCTGAACTCCGGAGACGTAGATCATTTTGAATCGAACTCCGTAATCAAATTCTCGTGTCACGTTCTTATTTATGTTTTTGTTTTTTGGTTTACGACTTTGCTGTGTTTTTGTGACTGAGAGTGAGAGGGTTGGATTCCCTACATTTTTTTTTTTTAGAAAAAAATTTCATTTTAAATTTGTTCGTATTTTATTTTTTAATTTTCGATTTCCGACAAAGCTCTTTTCTAGAAACCATCCTTAACACATTGACGTCTCCTCATTTGTCACTGCATTTGTTGGTTCGTTCCTGCAAGTTACACAGAATTCTCACCACCTGTCTTGCTTTTACAAGACAATGAGATGAGTTCCGAGTTAAATAAACCCAAAAACCCAACCAACCAAATCGAACTTGTCATCTCGGTTTGGTTCTGATATGATCTTTTGGCATTTAGCCATTTTTCTTGGCATCCCTATTTTAATCTGATTCAGCTCGTTTATGAGCGGAGCCGTAGAGTGTATTTGTTTTTGGCGACCATGCATGATTATGCGTTTATAATATAAAGTAATTATATAACAATCACATGGCCAATTGGATTTATAAAACATGCAAGATTCTCTAGTTTGGCATTAAAAACATAGGATGTTACGTAAATAATCAACCCAGATGATAAAAAATTATTGTTCACAGTTATAATTGCTCTTCGCGAAACCACTTGGATGAACACACAACGAAGCACACATGCACACAATGTCAATACTTAACATTCGAGTATTCATAATATTGTTGAGAATCGAACATTAATAATCAGAAAAAGAAAATAAACGTGAAAAAAGATGATCACTAAGATTTACGTGTAAAATTCTTTCGAATAAAAACTAAGTGTATAAAGAACAATAATTCCAAAGTTGAACTACCATTCTCGCTGAGGAATAAAATACCTAACAGACATTATAGTTCACGTGAAGCACACAGAAGCTGTCCTTTTCCAAGGAAAATCTCCATCATAATGTCCAATGGCACCACCAAAGTCTGTTAGGAAGCACAGTTAGTCAACCCCCAATCTGGAACGAGGCTGTAGCAGGATCCGAACACTCCATTCCCTGTAATACTGCAATTTTTAGCTGGGCTGTTTCTTCTAGTGCGTTTCAAATCAAACACCAGTTATGAACAGCGCTGAAACCTGCTTTTATTTTTTTATTGATTTGGTGAGGCGTCGAGTTTTTAAATATTTGATCCAGCGTCGAACGAATCTTCTATGCTTCAACTAGAATGTCACCGGTTTGATGAAATCATTGAAGTATTCTTCTCTGTTTACCCTAATTTTTACCGTTTGGAACTGTAAAGATTAAGAACTTCACCGTAGTTTTGCAGTCGTGATCTAACCGTTCGAGCCAAATTAGCCGGTGATGTTTCTGTTTGGGTTAATCCCACGGGAGTTGTGAAAAGAGCTCGATGGTAGTTTATAAGCATGAGGAAAAACCACGCTCTTTGAATTAATTTTTATGATTGAGAAGGCCCAAGACCTCCAACACTGGTATAGGGAGAAATTAGGTAGATAATTATCCGACTCAAGACCGATGTGATGTGTGAAGGGAGAAATTGTTTAATCTCACGTTGTGGAAGGAGTTTTGGTGGTAATTTATAAATACGAGAAAGTCTTCGCCCTTTTAATTAACTTTTGGAGTTGAGAAGTTAAGCAACGACAACACTTTCTCGTAGGAAAACACTGTTAGTATTCACGTTTGCTTCTGGTCAAGGTATATGTGCAGTTTTTTTTTTATCTTTTTGGAAGTTTGCCCGTGCACTTCACTAGTTGTCGTCTTCTCCGAGGTTTGTGTCGGTTTGAATGAAGGAGAAAAGAAGGGTGAAAGTAAGATTTAATGTTTCCACATGGGCAATCTGATATTTCTAACTTTTTTGCTTGAAAATGAATTCACCTAAAAGCTAGCTGAAAAAGGTAGGAGGAGGACAGTGGTGGGATCCATATCTGATAACTGATATGTCGATTGGTCTGGACAAGACTCATGAAATTTCATAAGTATGTTCTCCTCTTTCTCTCCTGGTTCAGATCCATGATTGATAGAAGAATCTCTCGATCAAAAATTAATCGCTAGAGACTAAAAGAGTACGTCTAAATGGCAAGGGTTTTTTTTTTGTCATTTCTCTGCAGCTCACCTGGAAATCTAAACCGCCAGTACACGAAACTGTCCTGCTTCAGAACTTGATTGTAAGAAATAAATTACCGCAATTTCAAGGAAGAAACTTCAGGCCATTGAGACGAGTGTTTCTATTTTTGTCGTTGAATTTGAAATAAACATAGATGACCGAAGAAAAGCATGCTAAAATATGAAATGCAGAATGTAAATAACTCAGAAGATGGAAATGATGAAATAATACAACCGGAGAAGAATGACACAGGGACTGAACCAAACCCTGTTTTTCTACTATTATCAAAGACATGACATTTTCAGGAAGAAAACAGGCGACGAACAAGACAACCCAAAGAAGGAACGGAAAACCCTCGGAAACAAATTAAGCACAGCAAAGAAAGGCATCGCCGTGCCGGTAACTCAACACATGCAACGTGCATTATTTTCCCGATAGCTCAGAAATCATTGGTAGGGAGTTGCTCGTGGTTTTGCCTGATGAATAAACCTTCAAAAACAACGCCGGCGATACCGCCGCCAATGAGTGGTCCAGCCCAGTAAACCCATTGATGGTCCCAGCTCCAGCTCACCAACGCCGGTCCAAATGAGACGGCGGGGTTCATCGAAGCTCCCTCGAAGGCACCCCCGGCCAAAACATTGGCGCCGACAATGAAACCGATTGCGATCGGAGCAATCGTCTTTAGAGTTCCTTTGTTGGGATCAATGGCCGTGGCATAGACTGTGTAGACAAGACCGAATGTCATAACGATCTCGAAAACGAAGGCGTTCCACACTGTAATATCTGAGGAGAACGTAAACGCCGTTGTAGTCTGCGAAGCAAATCGAAACCCAAGTAAATTTCATTTCAGAAGAAAAAATTATAAACGCGGTTCAACTTAATAATGTGGTTATTATTAGCATAGATTACACTGTAAAACTCAGATTTCAAGTCATAATAACGTTATAACATATTAATTGTGACAGTGACGGGAGAGATATACTTCTCTTCTGAGTAATTTAACGTAAGAATGAGTCAAAAGATTATATTAATTTACGTGACGCATTCATGAATATTGTCAGAAAATTTCAATGATCGTTGAGTCGAAGTAGAGTGTAGACTCACCATGCCATGGGTGGTGAATTTGAGAAGACCGCAGGCGGCAACAGAGCCGAGAAGCTGACCAATCCAGTAAACAACGAGGCGGATGAGAGTAACATTTCCACCGACGAATGCACCGAAGGTAACAGCTGGGTTGACGTGGCCGCCGGAGATGTTAAAGCTGACAGCGACGCCGATGAAGAGGCCGAAACCATGGGCGAGAGAGGCTGCGATTATCGAGGCCTCGGTTGTAGAGCCGTTGTCCGTCAACTTGGCAAACGCCATTCCCGACCCTTGACCGGCGAAAACGAATATCAGCGTCGAGATAAACTCAGCCACACCGCACTTCCATAGCTCCGGTTCGAGGGCCTCTTGCGGCCGGCCAATAGCAAACTTATGGAAAGGCATGGTGTCTGTTTGATCAAGATCGAAAGGCAGAGAAATGAACGAGGGGGCCGGTGATCGTTGTTTGAGTGGTTTCTGCAACTCGAGTACTGTCTACACTTATAGTACTAAACCCAGCTATGTCCCACCCAACCGGCTTACCCAGTGGTCGGTCTCTTTTGAAGAGCAAACGTGATTCGTTGAAAACCATTTAAATATAAAAGGCCATGACAATAATTAGCAAGAAATGGTAGTGCCTTTTTCTCTCAACTCTATCCGAGACTACATGCCACGTCAACAACATCCAGCAGCTCAGCAATACGGCGGTAGAAGCATGAAAGCTTGCCACGTGTGATTCTACATCGTATTATACTGTAATGGTGAATACTATAATATGGCGTAGATATACGAGTACGAGGAGAAGACTCTAAACAGCTTGACAACTTCAAAGCATAGTAAAACATCAAGAATACGTATATCATAAGATGTCGATGCATGTCGTAAGTTGTCACGTAATACATTCAAGTATGTTACGATGCTAAAATTATTAATAAATCTTGTTTTGTTTGAAATAGGTACTAGAAATGGACTCCACTACTAATGTAGCCAATTAGAAGGAGAGGCATATTCTTTAGGTACATGGGATGTATTATTATAAAATTAGCCTTCAATAATTGTAGATTAATAATGCTTAATCCATGATTGGATTATTAAACGCACATGTAACATGCACTACCTAATCATGTGATTACTTCAAAAAAAAAAAACATAGTGTTATGAGAAAAAATAAATAAAATGACCTAACTAACTATATTTTACGAAAAATAAGGTAAAAAAAAAAAAAAGAGGAGAGAGAGAGAGGATGTGACAGATTGAAAAGTAAGCACGTTTAGAAGGTAGGGAAGGGTGGCAGCCAACCATTATTAAACAGCTGTAACCCACACCACTTGTGCTTTTGCGGTCCCCTGGCCCCACTGCTTCACTGTCATTTCCTAATTTTCTGATTCTATTCGATTTTCTCTTTCTTCAGTTTACATGTATTGTTTTTATTTATTTATTTTCATGAATATTAAATATATATTCAATTATTTAAATTTATTCAAATTTTGATTTTTTCATTTGTTTTGACTAATTTATTCAAATTAAAACTAAATTTCTTTTAAAATTATGAAAAGTCATAATTGTTTCCACACTTTTATTATTTCTCATTATTTATTTATATTTGTATTTAATATTAGCCATCTTTTTCTTTAAAAAATTACGTTGTTTTCACACTTGAGTATACGTTTCTAATTCTTATCCTCGTAATTATGCAATCATGTATTATAATTTGGTTGAATACGTAATTAATTAAATAATTCGAAATTATGTGTTTTTAGGAAACGAAGACATTCGAAAAAAAAAAAAAATGTCGGGGGTAGGGTTTGGTCACATGGTCTGAGTTGTTTGGTCATTTAATGTAAACAAAATTGTTCTTTCATTGCACTGTCTCCTAGTCCTTATCTCTTGGTCAGATACGTACAAATTATGAGTTTTTATCAACTTCCTTTGATATTTTCCCATCCTCTTATTTATATTGGTCGGTTTCAAGTAGATCTCACTCCTATCTTTTTCACGTATCTTTGAATTTAATTTTCAATAATAATATCTTTTTTTTTTCTTTATTTTAGACAAAAAAAAAATTGTAGCATATTCTTCAATTTTCAAATGTTCTCATTCGGTCCTGTAACGTTGATTGTGGAAATTAGAGCCACTTGTGGGTAATAATGTCTACCGTTACCTTGATTAAATGTTTACTATCATAAAATTATATCATGACTGTGTAATGTAACGCGACCCACTATTTTGAACGTCATTTTTACAAAATATTCAAATCAAATCAAACACGGCAAACGAAGAATGATTTAAGAAAAGTCAAATTTCAATAAACAGTAGAGTTTCTTGAAAAGGACGTGGTACAGAAAACTCAGGCGTGGTCGGCATGTAATGGCCTACAAAACGGCACCGTCCACCGAAATGGAGACGAAAAGGCGGGCCGTCGGCGGCTCTGATTACGACTTGTTTCCTTGAGTTCGATTCTGAACCACAAAAGCGAACCAGAGTCTATAGGGGAAGCTCGTGCTTTTCTAGAAATATCATAAAATTATTTTTGTGTAAAATATTATGAGATTAATGATGATAGGATCTTATCTTAGATTTGTTATAAAATTACCACAAACTTAGAGATTCGATGCGAGAAAAATAAAAACACCAAGATTTACGTGGTTCTCCCAGATCTCAACCCAAAATTTAAGATCGACTACTTCCACGGAACTCCAACGAGAGAAAAATTGCACTATCAATCAAAAAATACACCCTCATATGAAAAACACTCTCATACTACAAGAATTGACACAACTCAAAGGTAACTTGAGTTACACATAAAACAAGACGAATAAAATACACTCAGATTTCGTTCACAAATGAGAAACTCAATTCACAATAACTAAAACGATCACCTTTCTTATCAACTCACATAGAAATCGCACATGTATCGACTCCAATAAAGAAAATATTACAAGAAAGCAAACCCTAGCTGAGAGTATAAAACCTAGTCGCCTATCTTCATTTTAAATCCAAAGGTCAAAAAATTTGGTCTCCAAGTCGCGAGATCAATCATGAAATTAGGCTAACAGTTTGAACAATGAAAAAATTTGGGTCTGAATAATTTGGGATTCACAACATAACAAGATTAGTTCTAGTGGAACTAACAAAAAATAATATGTTATTTTGTTAAAGTTCTGTATTACTTGAATTATAGTTGGGTCAGATATGACCCGTATATTAATATTAGAATTTTATATTTTCTCTATATATTGATGCTCGAGTCGCAAAACTCAATTGTATTTTGATTTCGATATAGTGAATTTCTCCTCTACCAAAATTTTTTTTTTTTCGTTTAGAGTTTTCTACATAAATCTAGGTATCCCTATTTTTTCGACTTGATATTGCTTTTTTCGATTATTATTGTTCGATTCACAACATATTTGATGTAGTATTTAGTGTTGTCACTAAATGGGTATTCTAATTCCCAAAGAGAATTATAATTTGATGTTAAATATAGTAGGATTGTTATTTAATAAGAATGATACTTTCCGTAGTCAATGTCTCATTTGATCTTGTAGCCGTAGTAAATTAACAAAGCTTCCATAGATAAATTGATAGGTCAATGTCAACTCACCATGTCAATACTATATCATCCTAAGCCAATGCCAATGCCAAATCAGTAGATCGGATTCAACTTAACATAAGAAAAATCAGGTGAACACTTTGTTTAGATGGATGGATTAAAATATCGAATTTAGAGTAAATATTTTAACTGATATGTTAGTCCATACTTTAAACAATCATTTAAAAAAATAATATCAGACCAATAAATATTTGACACATTACTGTATTAATGCATATTTGTATTTTCAAAATTATTGTGAATTCTACTTGTTTGGGTGCCCATAGGAAAGCCCAAAATTGGATTGGGCATTGATTGGATCATGTTTATTGAGCATTAGTTTCTTACCTTTCAAGACACAGATGGGCCCAAATTAAATTATTAATAAGAAATTTAAAATCATGTCGTCGTATAAATTCAATTTATTTACGTGCTATATCAAATTTTGGCTACTCAATTGATTCAATTTTTTTTTTAATATTATTTTATGTGCGGAGTCCAATCCAATGACACTCTCAAACGTACGTAGTTAAGTCGAGTTATAAGTTGGATATATGAATTTCTAGTATATCATGTAATTAAAACTATTGTTACGTGAATAAAAACATTAGTTTAATTATTTTCTCTGGCTTTCTTTTCACTGTACTTTCTTTCCTTTCCTTTACTTGTTTTATTTCTAATTTTATCCTTCACTTGAAAATTTTCCTTTGCATTTTCTTCTATAATAAATTAAAAATAATGTTATGTTTATCCTCTTACTTTACTATCTTAAAATAAACGCTGACTCAAACAATAATAAGTACAATTAATGTAATAAATTATAAATAGTTAATTTATTATATTTATTGTACAAATAATTTTTTTATACGTCAGCGTGTATTTTAAAATTATAGAATAAGAAGGTAAACATAATATTATTCATAAATTAATAATGCTACCAATCTACCACTATTTGCTCTTTATTTTACGCATCATCTCTTCATCGATTATTTCATTTACGTATCGTTACCAAGTTCATGTTCCAAGGTATCATAGAGTAAAACATCTCTCGTGAAAATTCATAATTTAGTGCTTCAACCCCTCACCGTGAATTTTTTGAGCCAATGCAAATAAAATTTATCATTGAAACTCTAGCCATCCTTAGAATAAATAAATAAATAAATAAATAAAACACCTTTGGTACCGACTCTTCAAACTTAACTTCATACACAACATAAAAAATACTTTTCGAAAATTATGTGTATGCATAATCAATTAAATGTAGTCATTGGAGCAAGATTCATCATGAGCTAAAGTGATACAATTGACAAATAAAACGTAGAAAATGAGATGTTATATTCTCTTTCAGAATTGTTAGATATAACTTGCTACTTTGTCTCATTGGTTAAAAACAAGAGAACGTTAGTTGTTTTAGGGTAATTATCAATTTGAACGCTGTACTATACATTTTTTTTCAATTCACCCATTGTACTAAAAAAACGACAAACCGAACCATGTGCTTTGATTTTGTTATCAGTTTTGACTTTCTATCAACAATTTCATTAAATCTCATTTAAAAAACTACTAAACAATCTTGGATTCAGTTGAAATTTTTACCACATGCTCACTACTTAATGAGAAGATAATATAAAAATTTGCGTGATTTTTTAACACATGTACGATTTATTGTAATTTTATTTTAGTATTTTATAAAAATATTATTATAAATTATACAAGTTTAAAAAAATCACGAAAATTTTTCTATTATCTACCCATGATAGGTTGAACATGTGAAAAGAGTTTCAAATAAATCAAATACCGTTTGATATTTTTTTAAAAATTAATTTACAAAGTAAAGAAGAAACTGAGATTAATTTACTCACAAAAATAATCAATATACAAATTTTAATCATTTCGAATAATCTGTCATCGAATGGACCAGTCAAGAAAGAAATACATAAATTTTGATTTTTATATTCAATCTAGTATTGCAGGAGGATGAGATGAAGTATTGTTACAAGTATTGGAAGAGTGCGAAAATACAAGAATAAAAAGAGAGGAGATATGCTTATCTTAGGCTCCCTAACAACTGATGATGCTGGCATTAGACAACATTACGTGCCCTTCACCACCATTTCCTCTCAATAATTCCTTACGCCAAGTATCTCTACTCATCTACTCCTCCTCCACGACCTACTCTTCTCCTACTTTCTTCATACCCACTCTACTTCAACCATTAAACCCTTCTTTTCTCTGTTTTTATAATCCTGATTAAGCTCCTCCCTAAATGCTTGTCTTGTCTGGTTATATCATGGCTTCAGTCTCCTGCTTGTTTCTTTAATGGACTTTAATTCTGCAGTCGACACTCCAAGCTGTTGAGCCAGTTTAGACCAACTTCAGGGTTTTTCACTTGTTTATTGCGCAATTAATACCAGTTTTTGTTGGGAATAATGTGCCCAACAAGCAAATGTTATGAACATTTTTATTGCTGTAATTAATAAATAAATTTTATGATTAATTTTTATGTTTGCATTATTCGATATGCTTTATAAATTCAAAGAAAAATCCTTGATTATTTATGCAATTTTAAATTTACATATATGCTGATATATGTGGGATTAAATTTAAAAAGAAATAATCACAATAGTCCATGACTTATATTTGAAGTAAAGGATCTTCAAATTAATAAAGTCATAAATACAGTTCACTTCGTTGAGAACGTGTAGTCATATCCCGACTATATATGTAGTGACATAAAGTGATTGTATTTTATATAATATGATTATATAGGACTGGACCAGATGAAATTATATTGTTCTTATAATATCCGTTGAATGAAGAACAATTAATTTTATCATAATGATGGTCATATATGTATGATCTTAATTCATTGTATTTAGTAGACTCCTATTTCATTATAATTTATTCTTTGATTTACTCGGTATAGTTTTGTATGAGTTACATTACATAAACCTTGTATTTTGGGAATAAATTAAATGAGTAGCTGGGAATGCTAACATTGATACAATGAAATCCATAATATAAGATTCCCTTGTTTGTTAGTTCAGGGATTGAATAATTAGCGCGCAAATTCATAAATGTTATGAATTAATTATTCAATCAAGAACTAATGGTAGTCAAGGATAAAGATGTAATATGAGAGGTTAACGGATTTTATACCTAGCTCTATTACGAATCTTAATGGAGGATTAATACATATGTAATGACTATATCAATGGACATTACTTTGAGTAAATATACTCTATAGTTCTAAGAGTGCAACTCTAGGTATTTAGTGGAATTACTCTAGAGTTAATAATTGTGTTATTTAATATAAAGAGTTTATATTAATTAACAAATATTATTGGAGCTTAAAACTATAGGTCCATCGGTCCCTCTGTTATCTTATATCACTATTTAATTTCCATGTTATAAGAATAAATATATAAATGATTAATAAAGATTAATCATTTATAAACACTCATTTGAATATATTGTTATTCAAAATATATAAATAGTTTTTATATTTTGAATTCAAAATAAAATATCTCATTAGATGAAATATTTTTAAGGGATTTGAATTAGATTTGAAGAATCTCATCAGATGAGATTTGATCTTCAAATTGAAAGTTAGTTATGTAACGAACTATCAAATCAGATTTTTGAAATTTGAATATAAGTAGATATGGAAAATCTGATTAGATTAGATTTGATCTACGATTGACTTATAGTTTGTTTAATATTTAAAAGTAGATCTGAATAATCTCATAAGATGAGATTATCTTGAAAAGTAGTTTTCATAAATATATTCTAAAAACTGTTTTTAGATTATATGATTAATTAATAAATTGATTTATTAGATAAATCAACTGTTAATCAAATTAGATATGATTTATTTTTTAAAAATTAGTTTTTATTAAAATAAATCTGAAAAATTAATTTTAAAACAAATCTATAAAAATTGTCAAATGTGATTTGACATTAGAAGACAACAACGGTGAACGACAGAGAAAAAAAATCCCTAGAGAGAAAAGGTGTGACCTTTCCGTATTCGGTTTTAGAAAACCGTTTTCTAAGATCGAAGAGAGACGTCTCATGTGTTGAGAACACGTCTCTCTAGAAATATAAGAGTGTATTGTTCTTGTAAGAGAGACGCCCACACGTCAGGAGATTTTAGTGTAAAGATCTTCAGAGAAGACTCGACGGTATCAAAGTCTTCGGGAATAACACCTGATCCTGAGTTAAAGCTGTTAAGATCAGACGGGAGTACCTGAGTAAAAGCGTTGCTCCAAAAAGGTATTTTCTTTTATTACTTCACAACCTAATTCTAATAATTTTTCTCAATGTAAATTGTTTACATTTTGAAAAATTACATATTTCTCAAAAATAATTTCTTTTAGACTAACGATCCAACTTATGGTTTTTAATGATTTTAAAATAGTTTTAAAGTCACAGGGTAACGCATGTCACTATTATTATGAATAATAGTGAATTCCGCCATGCGTAGGAACCCCGAAAACCAACAGTTTTTCACTTTAAGCAAAGCTTGGTCGTATCAGGGTCATATCCTAATCATCATCAACCGTGAAACATGAGATAACATGTTGATTAACGTTGTCACGACAACCTTAGGATGAACATTTACCTCGATAATAAGTTAAACCAAGGTTGTGTCGTGACCCAGCCGAATTATTAGAGAAGGCAATGATTGGATTTGAACTGAAGTTGACGAGTTAGTTTTTAAATATTGTGATGTGGTTGGCTCGAAACCCACATGAAGTTGCTTAGACACGAAACTCACTCTCTCCATAACAAAGTCAATAACCTCACCACTTGCACATACTGTTTCTTATTTTAATCTCCTACCGTTACTAGAATACAAACCTAGTTGTTCATTGGGTTGACACTAGTTATTGTTTGAGTTGGTTATAGATTATTTTTGGATCTGATACCAATTGTTAGAGTCTAGTTATGGAATTCATGTTAAGCTAGAGATTTGTAGAGTTTGGTGATCCGAATAGTTTTGGATCGGGACAATGAGCTTACATTACAATTTTTCTTTTCATAGAGTTTGAGTGGCAAAACTTGTATTTGTAGTTAGATTTTCATATAATGATGTTTTTCTATGTTTATGTTATTTTTTTGGAGTTTTTTTGACGATGAATCTAGTGTTTTAGTTTGATATTTTTTTTTCCATATATCATTCGAGTTTTTGACAATTTAACGCAAATGACATGTTGTCTAAATTAGAATACGTAGAGTCTCCCGGTAATTTCAGTACAATACTGTCTTCTTTGTGCCGGAGCCAACAAAACGCGTAGTACTATGTAAAAAGGGAACTCTACTTGTAAAGTACTCAATTTTCACTATTTCAAGTAATATGAGATTGTGCACCCTCACTGGTATGGACTGAACCCTCACATTTAACAAAATATTGAATCGTCTTTGCCTTCATGAAACGGGCAGGGACGGCTATAATAAATGTTTAAAAATATAAGATGATGGAGGTTATTTTGGATGAAAATGAAGGTAGGATTAAGGAGAAAAAATGAAAAATGGTGGAGAGAAAGCGGAAATTGTGTGGGGTTTAAAGGCTTGCAAACCAATACGCCAGAAAGGAATCGTTAGGAAAAAGTAATGGGTTTGCTTCAAACCCAACCGAATGTTACTCTTTGCCTCGCCTCTCTTCTTACTTCTACATTTCTTCTCTCTCCTAACTCTCTCTCTCTCTCTCTCTCTCTAGCTTTCTCTCTGTGTCTCTGTAAATCAATCTGTCTGTTATGTCTATATATAACTTCCATGGTTGGATATGCAAAACTGGCAAGCTAATTCACGGTTACTGTTCAAAGGGAGAATCTTTACTATAAAACTTCTCTCATCTCTCTCTTCTATTCACTATAATAACACCCAACTTTCTCACGTTGCTTTCTCCAATCTCTATCACCTTCTCTCTCTCTCTCTCTCTCTCTCTCTCTCTAGAATCTCAGGATGATGGCAGAAGCTCTAGAGGCCGAAGCTATGGTGACAAAGGACCAGATGCTCGTAGCCAAAGGCAAACGAACCAAGCGACAACGCCCTCCGTCCCCGCTCCGGCTGACTATGGTCTCCTCGAGCTTCTCTAGCTCTGCTGGACGAGATTGCTCGCCGACCGTCTCTGCGGAATTTGTTGAAAGTACGGAGGAAGAAGAGGATATGGCCAATTGTTTGATTCTATTGGCGCAAGGTGGGAGCGAGAAGCTTCGAATGTCTTGTATGAGGGAAACCGATGATAAGGTCGTCGGTTTATACGTTTATCAGTGTAAAACGTGTAACCGGTGCTTTTCTTCGTTTCAAGCGCTTGGAGGACACCGTGCGAGCCATAAGAGACCAAAGGGAAACGAGAAAGATGAGAAGAAACCGTCTTCTTTAATGGAAGATAATCGAAATGTTAACGACCGGTTCAGCAAAACCAGCACTACTCTCTCTCTGCAACTTCCGATCAGGCCGCCGTTGATCAATATTAACAATATCAAACCCAAGGTTCACGACTGCTCTGTCTGCGGCGCTGAGTTTTCCTCCGGCCAAGCTTTGGGCGGCCATATGAGGCGGCACAGAAGCTTCGTCAACACTCCGACAAACGCATCGGCAACCTCCTTGAAAGGCGGAGCAAGTAGTTCCGATCAATCGCAGGAAATTAAGAAAGAAAGAAATTTGTTGGAGTTAGATCTCAACCTTCCAGCCCCAGAGGAAGATCATCAATCGAAACGGCCGTTTTCCTCCAAAGAACAAGTGATCGTCTTCTCGGCCTCTCCAATGGTGGATTGCCATTATTAAAAAGCTTCCACCTTTAATCGCTAACATTAGCTTTACTGATACATCTGTTTCTTACGTAGGTAAAAAATTTCCAACATTCTTTTGTATCTTCTACATTTTTTATTTTTCTTCATATCAATCCAAATGTATTTAATTCTTCATACTAATATTCATCTCTGAAACCATGAATGTCATCGTCATCACATTTCTTCAGTTTCTAAGAATTGTACTCTCTCTCTCTCTCTCCCCTCATTTTCTGGGACTTGCAAGGAGCATGTGAAAGAAAAAGTGAAAAAGAGAAATTTCAGCCACAAAAAAACATCGCTTTATTTGCATTTTGATGTGATTAAGCTTCTCTCAACAGTACACCGAACTCTCTCCTTTTGCCAGTTTGGTAAAAACAGACAAAAATTCTAGTTAATTGAGAAGGAATATGAAGGGCTGGCAAAGCAAATCCCACTGCCAAACCGCCCTTCTTTTATGGATCTGATCACCCTTTTCATATAGATAAATAGATAGATAATGCCACTCCAGTTCATATGATTTATACTCTTCATTAATGGAATGAGCAGAGAAGTGTAAGCTCAAAGCTTTTGTTTTGACGATCGGGTAAGCTACAAAACTAGTCAACCACAGTTCTGGTTCAGTTGATGACAACTTGGATTTTTGATCAACTGAAATCTGAATAGTTGTGTCACCATCAAAGTGTTGCATTTTGATATTTCGGAGTCAACGATCCCACAGAGGCAGAGCTCCCAATATGGGTATGACATTTATTTTTGGTGGGCTGATCCATGGTTCTTTTCTCGATAGCCGACCAGTAAGTTTTGGTTCGGCGGATTACTGCCCGTTACCAAAAATCGGGTTTAACCCGGTTCATTTCTTCTAGCGCACTGAGACTGTGAGCCAGTGTAAGGAGGAGGTGAGACTTGTAAGAAAGGGGAGAGATAATGGACAGAGAGTGGGGGTCGAAGCCGGGGAGTGGAGGCGCTGCGTCTGCGCAGAATGAAGCAATCGACCGGAGAGAGCGGCTCAGAAGGCTGGCTCTTGAGACCATCGACCTTGCAAAAGACCCCTATTTTATGCGTAACCATCTGGGGAGGTGACTTCAGTACTTGGATTCGATTGTTTGATTCTCTCTTTTTTTCTTTTTCAGTTTTGAATTTTGAATTTCCCAAGTCTTTTGGGTTTATGATTTGGTTATTTTTCGTTGTAGTTACGAGTGTAAGCTTTGTTTGACTCTGCACAACAATGAGGGAAATTACTTGGCGCACACACAGGGGAAGCGGCATCAAACTAATTTGGCAAAACGAGCTGCTCGTGAGGCCAAGGATGCTCCTGCTCAGCCCCAGCCTCACAAGCGCAAAGTCTCTGTACGCAAAACAGGTTAAATCATTTTCTTCTTTTTTTTGAATTTTATTATATTATTGGCGTATAAAGTTGGAAAATCAACATTGATCCGATTCAATCCTTCTGTAAATATGATACGAATTTGATGCCGCTTGATTTATCTGCAGTTGTCATTGCCCGTTCACCATGTTTGGGCTTAGTATCTGAATTCTAGGGTTTGAGATAAGTTTTTCAAAATATCTTCAGTTTACTTGCTGCATGATGAACTCGGAAATCCATAGAAATCAACAGGAAACTATCTGAAGTTTTTGTTTTTTTTTTTTGTTTTATTTGTGTCATTCTCAATGATTGTTTACTCATTTGCTGGAGTCATGGATCTATTTTTTGGATTTCATATGTTGTCTCATATAACATATAAACCTGTTCCTTTGCTTGTACTTTTCAGTTAAAATTGGCAGACCTGGATACAGGGTTACAAAGCAATTCGATCCGGAGACAAAGCAGAGATCTTTACTTTTTCAGGTCCGTGTCTTCTTTATATTCCGAAATAACAAGAGTGTCTCTTGTTATCGATATTGTATTGTTCATCGTTCATTGTGATGCAGATTGAGTATCCTGAAATTGAAGACCTTGCTAAACCAAGACATCGATTTATGTCGTCGTACGAGCAGGTGAATTCTGCATCTTCTTGGGCCTTCCTTACCTAAAAGTTCCTCTCTTAACTTCTAAAATGGTTATCCGTAATTTAAGTTCACCCATGACCCAATACTCTGTTTTTTGTTTTCTGATGACTTTTCAATTTTAGAGAGTTCAACCTTTTGATAAAAGTTACCAGTACCTTTTGGTTGCAGCTGAGCCATATGAAATCATTGCTTTCAAGGTTAAACCCTGTTTACTATTCACATGTTGATTTGATTTTTTCTTTTTCTTTTTTTCAATATTTTGTTCTTCTGTATTCGTGTTTCAGGTTCCTAGCACAGAAATAGACAAATCAACTCCAAAGTTTTTCTCGAATTGGGATCCAGACTCGAAAATGTTCACGGTTTGACTGTGCAACTTTCGGAAATCGCATATTGGTTTATTCCTCTTTGAAACCATAGAAAAACAGTATCAAATTTATTTGAAATGTGCTTGGATCTACTCTTAGAATTGTTCTTTATCTAAAAAATTAGGATTCTAGCTGACTTGTGGTATTGACTTCTTGAATCTAGCATCTAACTTTAATCTGTTCTAGTGTACTTAGTGAGTTGGTCAACTATTGTTGGTTGCATATATTAAGTAGGCGCTGGCCTACCGGATGAACATGTTTACCCAGTTGCAAACGAGCTGATTTCGTTTTAGATTGCCGTCCATGTGTTGTAGCTTAGCTGTAGGTTCTGTTACTTTGAATTGTTGTTATTCTCTGAACTGACTATCTTGGATGTTTGATTTACAGTTGCAATTATACTTCAAAATCAAGCCACCTGAACTAATCAAGCCTCAAAGTGCTCCAGCACCAAACGGCACAGCAGTTCCCGGAGCTCCACCGAGACCTTTGCCCCCTCCCCCACCACCCACCCTAGGTCTACCAGCAAGTGCACCTCCTCCTCCTCCTGTCTTGACCAACGGCCCTAGGCCAATGCCTCCTACCGGAACTCCACCTGCCCCTCCTCCGCCACCTAGCATGGGAAATTTCAATCCTGGTTTGCAGATGGGTCAGCCTCCACATGGTTTTCCATCCCTGCTGATGCAGGGACAGGGAGTTCGGCCACCACCACCTCCTCCAAACATGGGACAAGCCCCTGGGCCGCCGCCTCCATTTCAGTGAAAATGGACGTTTCCATGCATAGAAGAAGTCAAGAATTAGAAATGCTTATGGGGTCTGCTATTATTTCTAAGTGAAGTACTTGGCGAAATACAAGTAGTTTCAGTTTTTTGCAGGCCGTGTATCGAATTTAGATTCTTTATTTCAATTTTATAAGAAATGGTAAAATTGCTGAAATTTCTCCCATAAAATGAGTTTCATTGGAACGCAACATTTACCCTCAATTATTCCCTTATAATTCTTACATCTTGACGTTATACTTGTTAAATAGTGCAATAAATGACAAATTTATCATATATATTGTACAATAATAGACGGTGAACGTGTATGTGTGTACATAAAATACTTCTAAAATTTCTTAATTTTTCTTTGTAACGGTTCCCGAAGCGTCCTCACAACACGTCATCTCTCGGTTTTAACCTCGATCCAGGGCACTCTATAACTCAAGTGGTACCAGCACTTGTAGTCTATGAATTATAGCCTGGAGATCCTGGGTTCAAGTGCTGAAGAAGACAAAAATTCTATTTCTAGGGAGGAGAAGGTCGTGAGGAACGGACTCATCTGGCTACGAGAGATGACGTGCTCTTAGAAAGAGTACTCTGCGATCGAAGTTAAAACTGGAAGATTACGTCCTATAAGTGATTATCATACTTGACAATCTAAATCAAATTCATGATTCCGCTGAAATTTATGCCTATATCCTTGCATACTTTTAGCCCAAATATTTTAATTTGCTTCACCAAATTAAATTACTATAAATAAAAATTAAAAGCCTAAAATTTATTGTAGATATTTAATAAATCTAAAGCCCATTGGGCCGATAAAGCAACAAACCCTAAGGCCTAAGTCTGACCAGACGGACCGAGAAAGCTGTATCGTCTTTGAAAAACCCTTCAGGTTAAACCCCAAAGGGAAAACCTGAGCGAGCCACTTCCGCCATTGAAGCTCTACGGACATGGTGAAGTCTTACTTTCGCTATGAACCCGCGGCCGCCTTTGGAGTGATTGCATCAATTGAATCCAATATAACGTTTGATTTCTCCGGCAAGCACCTGCTCTCTCCGGCCTTAGAGGAGGTCGGCGTTTGGCACGTTCGGCAGGGCGTTTGTACCAAAACTTTGACTCCTCAGGCCTCTCGTGGACCTTCCTTCGCTGTCACTTCCATTGCGTCGTCTCATTCTTCTTTGGTAATGAGGTGTTCTTCCTTTTTCTCTTTCTCTCACGTTTCTTCTTTCGTTCCGTTTCCTGAAACCAGGTTCTAGAAATTTTTTTAATTGTATGAAAGTGGTTGATGGGGTGAAAGTTTTGCGTTTTTCTACTTATTCCTGGCGACTCAAATCTTGATGGAAAAACATAGTGTAATAGGCGCTGTACTTACCCCTGCTTTCTCCCATCAACGTCTCTTAGACTTAGTTCTTTTGGTGTGTAATTTCGCAGTGACCTGACGGTAGTCTTAATTAGTAATTAGACCCAGATAAGTTAACTTTAACAGAAGCTTCTTTTGGAGCTGGCCTTTTTTCTTTAAAAAAAAATGTTTTCCTTCAGAAATATGTGAATTGTGAAGAAATTTTGGCTTTAATTATTGTTATTCATCAATTACCTATGCAGGTTAATAGATAACTAAATTTAGCTCTGATTTCAGATAGCAAGTGGATATGCTGATGGCTGCATAAGAATTTGGGACTCTGATCAAGGAAAATGTGAAACTACATTAAATGGGCATAAAGGGGCTGTCACTGCGCTTCAGTACAGTAAACTTGGATCCTTGCTTGCGTCTGGGAGCAAAGATAATGATGTTATATTGTGGGATGTAGTTGCCGAGAATGGCCTTTTTCGCCTCCGCGGGCATCGTGATCAGGTTAGAAAAATGTGATCTTTTGATTTTATGGAAAATTTTATTGCTAAATTTTCTGGGTTAAAGTTTTGGGGTGGCTTTATGTTTTCCCTTTTGTAAACCATATTTTTTGCTTCTTTTGTTCTATTTTTTTTTTTTTTATGCTATGCAGGTAACTGATCTTGTTTTTTTAAATTCGGATAAAAAACTTGTAAGCTCCTCCAAAGACAAGTTTCTAAGAGTGTGGGATCTTGAAACCCAGCATTGTGTGCAAATAGTCAGTGGGCATCATAGTGAAATTTGGTCTATAGACACTGATTCAAATGAAAGATATTTGGTTACTGGGTCAGCAGACCCTGAACTTCGCTTTTACATGGTTAAAAATGACTTGGTGGATGGGACATCTAAATCTCAAATAAATGGGACTGAAATCACGAATGAAGCAGATACATCTACTCCAAATAAATGGGAAATTTTGAAGCATTTCGGTGAAATACAGCGACAAACCAAGGATAGAGTTGCTAATTTGAGATTTAACAAGTCTGGAAATTTACTTGCCTGTCAAGTTGCAGGAAAGACTGTAGAAATTTTCCGTGTATTAGATGAAGATGATGCTAAGCGTAAAGCAAAACGTCGTCTTCACCGAAAGAAAGAAAAGAAATCCGGAAAAGAGATACAAGAGCTTTGTGAAAATGGAGATATTGATCAAAGAACTGGAAATAGTCCTATTATTACAGTCCCAGATGTGTTTAAGCTTCTTCATGTTGTTCGCACCACCAAAAAGATATGTTCTATTTCTTTCTCCCCAGCTACACCAAAGAATTTTCTGGCTACATTAGCATTGTCTTTGAACAATAATTTGCTGGAATTTTATTCTATTGGAAGCAGCGAAACCAAAAAAACTCTCGCTATTGAACTTCAGGGACACCGGTCTGATGTAAGAAGTGTTACACTTAGTTCAGACAATACCCTTTTGATGTCTACAAGTCATAATGCTGTAAAAATATGGAATCCAAGCTCTGGTTCTTGCCTTCGAACCATTGATTCGGGATATGGGCTTTGTGGTTTGATTGTTCCTGATAATAAATATGCAGTTGTTGGAACAAAAAGTGGAACTCTTGAAATCATGGATATTAGGAGTGGTACCCACATCGAAGTTGTTGAAGGTCATGGTGGTTCTATTAGATCCATAACGGCCATTCCAAATGAAAATGGATTTGTCACTGGAGGTTCTGATCGTGATATTAAATTTTGGGAGTACCAATTTGGACAAAGATCTGATCAAGTATGCCTTAACATTTTAATTTACATTTTTTTGTTGTCTTTCTTTAACTCTCATTGTAATGTCAAGGTGGCATCTTTTTTTATATAAATAGAAAAAAAATATCTTCTGAAATATAGTACCAACTACTTAATAATTAAATAACTTGTCTTCTAGTGATCTAGTCATTCATTTTAGGATCTTTCCATATATTCTGAATTTTGTTGACCAGATTGATTTCTTGTGATTTGTAATATCATCGCTATATAATTCTTTCTGCACTTTTGATCAGCTAGGAAAACATTATAGCTTTGATCTTAATATGTGTGCATTCTCTAAATTACAAATTCATGCTGGATGATTATTAAAGTTGCCGTTGAAGATGTTGCACAAAGTTGTCAATGTAATTCTTTTTTTTTTTGGCATTGTGGAATATCTTGCAAATTTTTGGTATATGGCATCATATGTTTACCTATATAGGCGTCTGTATGTTGCTTTCATCTCTGTTTTTTACCATTTTAGTATAAAGATCTAATTTTGGTTATGACTGCTTGATTATTACCCTTTCACTTGTTTTGTAATCTTAAAAATAATTCTGTGTCATCTCCAGGGGTCTAAACATCTAGTTGTGTCAAATGTAAGGACTATGAAGATGAATGATGACGTTCTTGCTGTTTCTATCAGTCCAGATGCCAAATATATTGCTGTGGCGTTGTTGGATAACACTGTAAAGGTTCGATCAGCATGCTATTCCATTCTAATTATTCCTATCTTTATAACAAGTTGATTGGTAACCAATTCACGATTTGATAAATAGAAAACTGCGGCTAGACTCGTCGTTTAAATGCAGTATCTGTGCATGTACTCTATGTTCTGAACTTCTGAATCATATTCGTAGCAAGTATTAGATTTTGGGGTAGATGAAGGACTTGTAGTTTTACAATGATGTATAATGTGTATAACTGAGCAGTGAAGTTGTTTTCGAGAATCCCAGAGGCAATGTTGATTGAAATAGTCTCAATTATGTTCAACTCCCCAGAAGCAAAAGATTGAATACTCCTTTTGCATGTGACTGACATTAAGGAGAAAACAGGACTCATGTTCTGTATTCTATGAATTATTGTGGTGTACTGCATTTGACAGTGACCAATATTTGGCAATCACAATCTTAGAAGAAAATTAGCATGTAACATTTATGGAAATTTAGACAATTGCAAAAACATCTTGATCAGTTCATTACTTCTACCTCCCTTGTGGCACTCACAGCGTTTGTTTGGGTTCATAGGTACTCTTTATGGACTCGCTTAAAATATTTCTTTCATTATATGGACACAAGCTACCAGTGTTATGTATGGATATCTCTTCTGATGGAGATTTGATGGTGACTGGCTCTGCGGACAAAAATTTGAAGATATGGGGTCTGGACTTCGGTGACTGTCATAAATCTATTTTTGCGCACTCTGATAGGTGATTCTCCTTTCTCTGAACATGAATTAAGATTCAGGATTAGTCTTGCTATAATTTTGACAAATTTTTTTATGGTACAGTGTTATGGCTGTGCAATTCGTCCGCAATACTCATTACATGTTTAGTGCTGGAAAGGACCGCCTAGTAAAATACTGGGATGCGGATAAGTTTGAGTTGCTTTTAACTCTTGAAGGACATCATGCTGATATTTGGTGTCTTTCGGTCAGCAATCGGGGTGATTTTCTTGTTACCGGATCTCATGATCGATCTATAAGACGATGGGATCGTACTGAAGAACCATTTTTCATAGAGGTATTGCCTTTTCTTCCTGGTAAACAATAAATGCTTATATATATTGTAGAGAGGCATCATTTCAAGTTTGTTCTACCTGATACACATGACTAAGCCTGGTGTTGAATTTTAATTTATAGTGCATACTTTGTGAAATATGCCATTCCATTTGCAGGAAGAGAAAGAAAAGAGGTTAGAAGAAAAGTTTGAGTCAGACCTTGAAAATGCATTCGAGAACAGATATGCACACAAGGAAGAGGTCCCGGAAGAGGGTGCTGTGGCCTTAGCAGGAAAGAAGACTCAAGAAACACTTACAGCAACTGACTTAATTATTGATGCATTAGATATGGCAGAAGCAGAATTGAAGCGAATCGCCGAACATGAGGTATGTGCGTGTATGGGTTTTCTCCTTCTACTTGGTTATCAATTATTGAGGGAGTTTTTTTTTTCCCTTTTTTATTGTGGGGTGCCAATTTTTTGCATTGATGCCAATCTTGCTGAGAAAAAAATTATGGCTTGATGAAAAATGTTTAATTGATGGTTTTCAGCTTGATTTGAGAACTATAGTAGTGTCGGTGGCGGTATAATTTCGAATTTGGAGCTTGATGGTATGTCTAGGATGATGATAATCACATCTGCATATATGATCATTCGTTTTATAATTTTCAGGAGGAGAAAACAAAGGGAAAAGTTGCTGACCTTCTACCAAATTCTGTAATGCGGGGAGTTTCTCCATCCGAATATGTTCTTCAGTCACTTTCAAATGTTCAGACAAATGATCTGGAGCAAACGTTATTGGTATGCGATGCTTGACCAAATGACTATTTTATAAAGTTTATAACGAACGTAATTGCATATTCTACTGAGGTAACTTCTCATTTGTATTTTCTCTTTGACGAATTGGTTTGCAGGCTCTGCCATTTTCAGATGCTTTGAAGCTCCTCTCGTACTTGAAGGACTGGACTTCTAAACCTGACAAGGTCCTGTTCTAATCTGTTACTTTAATAGTTCTTTTACAATGATAAACTGAAATAAGTCTAGTTCATTTGCTGTACTCCTTAAATAAGTTTCTGTTCTTATTCTTTTCACTACCCATCTTCAACAATTCACTTGCTCTCGCATTTTTGTTTTTCAGCAACGCATGTGTATAATTGTAGGCTTATTCTCTGTTTGCTGTTAAATTTAAACTGAACAAATCGTTATTTTTCCAAATATCCGAGAGTGAGAACAACTTTCGATTGGACACCTTTGATGTTATGGTTATCATGGTTTTCTTAGTTGCTATTCTTGCCTGCATTCTTTGTTCTGTTTGGCTAATAGGTTGTCATAAATCTAACCTTGAGTGAAGGCAGAAGATAATTGTTTGAGATAATTCTCACATTTGCTTAATTAACCTACTGGTTGTGGCCACGTCTTCAAATGAATTGCACTTTTTTTATAAGCCTCTTCTCTTATGTTCGATGGCATGTGATGGCTATGCTTCTTCCTCTATTCATTTTTTTGTAATTTTTTATAACGAATTAGGAAAGTATGGAATATAACCACAATTTAAAAAAAAAAAAAAATTGCTAATGCCCTGAAATGTTTACATTGTGCTTGCAGGTTGAGCTCATCTGCAGGATGACCACATTTTTGTTGCAGACGCATCATAATCAGTTGGTGAGTACGCCAGCTGCAAGACCTATGTTGACTGTTCTCAAAGATATTCTTTATGCTAGAATCAAGGTAATATTCTACACTCTGTTTTTAAGCATAGATTTGATGAGCATAGAAATTCATTACAAACGAAATATTAATCAATCAAGAACCCCTAAATCTGCCCCCAAGCCTAAGCAATCATGCTTGACTCGGAAATACTAATGAACTAACACTCACAATTCATTCATCAATCCTCTTACCCCCATCCATCCCATTTATAATTCACTTTCTCACTCTTCACACACAATTCATTCTTTTCATGCATAATAACTTGCCACCTCGACAATACACTATTTCCTAATTTACCCCATTTATTCACTTCCCTACAAGATAATAGATAGACACAATTTATTGTAAAGACTTGCTGATGTAGTATCCTGCCGCTCTTGCACTTGTTTAGTAATATTCCGTTATAAATCGCTGTACATTCCATTTCTCTCAGGAGTTCAAGGATACTCTTGGTTTCAATCTTGCAGCGATGGAACATTTGAAGGTTGGTGATTGATTTGCAGACGGTCAATGATCATTTTGGCACATTATTAGTACTTGTCTTCATATGAAATCATACACTTCTCTTGATATTTTCAGCAACTGATGGCTTTGAGGTCTGATGCTCTCTTCCAAGATGCAAAATCAAAGTTGCTCGAAATTCGTTCACAGCATTCGAAACGATTACAAATACGAAGTGATGTAAGAGAGGCAAAAAAGAGGAAAAAGAGCAAGAAAGTATAATGCAGATATGTTTGTCCATCACCAATTCCAAGTGTTTGACCTGAAATTAGCCGGCCTTCCAGTGATAGCCTTCAATGGATCTTAAAGATTGCGACGCAAATCTCCCGAAAGAGCCTTGTTCTGCTAGTTGATCCGCATGCTACGAGGAGGTTAGAGGCCGTATTAAACACATTCCACCTTTTTCTTAATTGAGTTATCGTTAACTACAGGCGAGGAGCAACACACTGGTGCTTCTCTTCTGTGTCTGTTGCTATGTTGTGATATATTATCGGCAGCAAAACAAATCTTTTGTATTGATGCGTAAAACGCACGAACAGTTTATAAAAAAAGGTTTCATGTCATTATTTTGAAACATCATTAGAATTTTTTCAATTACTTCTGGACTTACCACCATAACTTTTATCATTTAAATTTTATAACAGGTAATGAAGAAGAGAGCATCATTTAAAGTGACGAACATGCAAATCTGTGAGCATATATTTAGTATTTTCTCGTTGAAAACTGGACATCAACAAGAAAATAAGGCTGAACCCATTCGTGGCCAGCACAAATAATATCGACAGACCAAACACGAAACAAACTAGTTGATGAAATGTATATCGAAAAGTGTATGCAGGCAGGGAACGACTAAATTAAGACTAGATGGAGTGCTTCATTACTTGAAGTTCTTCCCCTCGAAGGTCTGGCCAAATTGCCAATTCCTAGGGACGACATTCCAAGAAGTGGAGTATCTTCCATCGCTGGCTCTAACTCGGAAGGTGAGTGACTCACCCACCATCATAGCACTACTCTCCCATTTCTGTCCCCACGATCTATTCATGGTTGTCCATTTCAGCTTCTTGTTCCCCTTCACTTGCACTTCTGTCACGTCTCCGGCGCCTCCAACGTTCCACACTCTTACTTCGTTGAAATAAGGATTTCCTGTAATTGTAAACCTCATTCCTCCCTGCTTCTTGCATGGAACCCTGAACAGAGAGGACCTTTTGTTAGTCTTACCCGAAATTGGTTTTTGAAGTGTAGCAAAGAAAATTGACCTTCGGTATGCTGTAGGAACGATTCCGGCCTGATATTCGGCGATTTTGAGGAAGATGGGTTTGGCCAAATCGAAATGCTCGCGAGGTGGATTGCACCATCCTCCATTGTCGTTTGGAAGGTTGAAGTTTGGAGGGCAATGGTTTGTTGCTGTAATAATGATGGATGGCTGCCCTGCCTTGCACCATTGAGGACTGTCTATGCATTTTATTTCATAGCATGCGCCACAACGCTCCCCATTGTTGAACAAAACCGAGCTTAGTGCCGCTGTTTCGAGGCCATAGCCTTCGTCTACGACATTCGCGTAACCACAAGCACCCCCTGAAATTTAAACTTCATCTAGTTATGTATTATGATTATAATCAATCAACTCTGTATATATAGTACCATTTGAAAATTCTTTAACATTTTTTGTTATAATGATTTGTTGTTGGTATATACAGATAGATAAATATATAACTTTTAAAATTGAGAAAAGAGCCAAACATACCGAACGTTCCCGAGTCACCTTCGTAGAAAGTGGCATGAGCGGTCTTCCACGGACCAGCCTTGAAGGGTGTTCGATGGCGGTGCTTATGCAGCATAGAAATAAGGCTCCGACCTCCTGCTGCTCGATGAACAGCATGTTGCCAGGAAGCATTGGCATAGGCATGCGATATCATGACGTGAACAAAGAGCAACATCACAAGAGATTGGAAAGGCGAAGCCATGGGAACGAAAACTGGTCGATCGGGTCGGTCGAATACGTAAATTACTAGTGTAGTAACTTAAAGATAAGAGGGTTTAATATAGGATATTGCATTTTGGCTATACCTATTTTTAGTTGAGTACGAAAGGATGTAATTGAATTACTATATTGGACATTTTCTCAAATTCAAGCATTTCCTATATATGGTTTACCTACAAAAACTTTTCTACATTAATTTTTGTAACTTCATGGTGGAAAGAGAAACCTTTGGCTAACATATACATTATAACTACATTAAGGCAACGTGATTTATTCTAAATATACCAGAACTAGTTATAATTTGTTTCCTGTTATACATTAATGAATAAATTTTATTTAATAATAAAAAGAGGGAAATTTTATTTTAAAAAAATTTAATTTGTTAAGTTATTTTTGTAACCAAAATAAATCTTAAACTGTATTATGTTAGCAAGTCAACATTTCTCTCGTTAAATCCAGGTGTGGTCGACCCAATTTTAACTGCGAGCGACCATGAGTACGCCTGCTTGAAGCCGAAATCACGTCATTTCGCAGTGCATTTTGCATTTATTTTAAGTGCGGACGATCTCATTTTAATTGTGGGGCAAGCAGACGATCTCATTTTAATTAGTGGCTGGCAAGATCGGACCGCGGATCGAGAACCGGATCAGACCACCGGTTTCGGTCCCACATAGCAGGACCACGGTCCAGTCCTCGGTTCACAGCCTGGATTCCCGAAGGTTTTCGGTCCGGTCCTCGGTCCACAGTCTAAATTCTCAAAAAATCGAGACCGGACCGAGTATTAAAAAACACTTCTTAGTTCTCTCTCTCGGCCTCTCAGTTTCTTCCAATTCCAGGAGCCCAATTTCCCGAATGGCGAACACCCGACCCCGACTTGTGTTCCCCTGACTCCCCTGCTAGCGCTCCCCCGACTCCCTTCGTAGTCCCTGCTCGGCGTTATCCGTGCTTTTTGGCCCCTGCTCCGATTCGGATTCACTAGCCTCTGGGCTCTGTCTTCGGATTCGCGTTCGATTGCCTTCGGTTTGGAATCAGCTAACCTAACCTCTGTCTTCAGCTGTCTTCCTGTACTGGTTTGAAATTTTGTAGAATGCCTTTTGATGATAAAATTTGACGTTGTTGAAAAAAAAATAAGGGGAAAAATGCATGTGGGCCGACTGATCGCCTAAAGCGGGCGATCGATCGCCAAAATGGTGAAGAAGAGGAAATTGGGCAGAGAGGGTGCCGATCAATCTCGGAATTAGAGCGATCAATCGGCTGCTGTAAGGAGAAAACGAGTTGATCGTTTTATTTGGAAAAAAAAAATATTTGGTGGGAGGAATCAAGACCGGTTCTGGTCTTCGAGAAAAAAATCCCAAAGACTTCGAGCCGGTTTTGGTCCGGGCTCGGGACCGGACCGAACCGAACCAGCTCGTGCCCACCTCTAATTTTAATTGTGGGGCGACCACGTGGAGACGAGATCGCTTGTTTCCGAGTGTGTTTTACATTCATTTCGAGTGCGGATGACCATGGGTACACTCGCTCTCGAACGTGTTTTGCACACATTTCAAGTGCAGACGACTGCATTTGAACTACGAGCGACCGTAAATGGTTAGATTGTTAACTAATAATAGTTCAAAATTTGTTTTGTTAACAAAAATAATTTAAATATGAGTTTATTAATGACAATGTAGTTTAGAGTTTTTATCGATAATTACCACAAAGATAAGTTATATTATATTCTTATAAAATGAAAATATTATAAAAAATCTATTATTTAATTTATAAATAGTATATTGCTTAACGTACTCGATAATTACAAGTATAACATTGCAACTTCCTATATAATTTTTGAAAATAACAGTCTACAAGTCAAGTTCTGAATGGAGGTAACTTAGTCTGAGAGCCAAAATATTTCATTTCTCGCATAACTCTTTCAAAATGAATATGTAATTACCATAAACATATCGATATCAATCAGAAACATCAGAGCTGTGTATTAAAAGTGGTATTATCTTCTTGAAATACAAGCAAAGGAGACTATCTATCAATCTAATCGTCTGTAATTATGAATTGATTCTCTGTCTGAGAAGTCAAATAATGCAAACTCTATGCAAGAGGATTAAAAAGGAGAACCAACTGGAGCTGTGAGGCCGAGGTTCCGCATGATTCTTAGTTGCCGCAGTTGCCTCGAAGATTTAGGAGTAAATACCACTTCCTACAAAAGAGTAAGAGAGTTAGTAAAGTAATGGTGGTGGTTTTTGGTGCATATAATAAGCTAAAATTGTTTAGCTCGTAATATACGTCAAAGTGAACTTTCGGCTTTTTTTCCCTCTTCCCTCTTCCTCTTTCTGTGTCATCATCTCCTACTCTGCTCGAAATCGATGATGACCATTTATCTGTTCGTACAAAGATAGGAAAACCCGAATGAGCGAGATTCGCTATATATATATATATATATTAGAGAAAAAGGTACAGCTATACAGAACCATTATGTGCTAGAGTTATCAGATAAAAGTCTCTTTTTGCGTATGGATACAACTATGCAAGCAAGTGAAAAATACAAGTATTATTGCATACCATAAGACTGATCTTGCTGATGCGAGTCGTCTGAATCATTGCTCTTAAATAACAATGTGGACGAGGTTAGTTGCTCTTTTCGATTCAAAGCCTGCTCTCAAGACAAAACGGAATCAACATATTGCCAAAATAAACTAGTACGAAAATGAAATGTTGTCATCGGTGCCGTAGTATAAACATACCAATCTTAAAGCTTCTTGGAACTCATCAATAGGGTTAGAACTCCTTTCTTCGTAACACTGAAAAGAGGCTCTAAGTTTTGTCAATCAAGCATAAATTTGGAAGTAATTAAATAACATCCAGTCATATATAAATTTGCCCATTTGTAAATGGTACAAGTTCCGATAAACTATGTTTTAGTTTATCACAATATCCTTGAGATAATTATGTTCTTGACAAAGATCATACACGACTTAGAAGGCATCACTGAAAAATTCAAGAATATTTGAGAAGTGTGGTGATGCACGAGTCTAATACTAGGAAATAATAGGTCCACGAGTAATCATTTACATACATCTTCAAGCTGTGTGAGGTCTCTTGCTGGATCAACCCATGCACTGAAAGGAATAAAAAAAAAATTATGACATTAATACCAATTCTTAAATCTGTAAAGGCATAAAATGAAGACATCAAGAACACAAAATAAAACGTACATCTGATTGCTCCCGTAAAACTGTACTAGAACATGTCCATTTGTGCCTTGGTGGTTTGAATCGTCTAACATGGAGCTTTCTCCCATGATCTAAAAATGCCAGAAATCATCAGCCTTCAGAAATGAAGCTAAGCCAAACACCCAACATCTCTACTCTACAGTCATCAAGTTTGAGTTTACTCCAAACACTAAAATTAGAATCATATCAGATCTTGCATCCTCCACGCAAAATTCTTTTTCACCATTACCTGTTGACTTTCAAATTTTCAGTAACATTTGCTTAAAATGTCTACTTACTAAGTTTGAGAAAAATATGATCGTTTCAGTGCTTCAAAATTTTTACTCTCGGGCAAACATATCGATCAATGAATCGTGGAAAAAAACTAAGAATGGAGAAAAGTAACTTACTTCACCGGGCCACCACATTTGGCCAGCTGTTTTTGCCCAAACCACACTCCCTGGATCTACACAAACACCACTGCTCTCAGCTGCGACTCCCGATTTATGCAGATCAAACTCCAAAATCTTGGCAGTACCCTTGCTCTGTTCATCCAAAGAGCTGCATAAAATGGTGAAATAGTTCTTACTTTCTATCTTAAAAAAGAAATTGGTCAGAAAAGAAACCAAACATAATTCAACATGGAAATTGTAGTCAAGGCAAACCTGTCACTAAGGGGGTCTAAGGACGCGTCATAAGTTACGGACTCGTTACTTCCCATTGGGTCTCGAGAAGCATTTGAACATAATCGCAGTCGACTATCGTCAGACTCGCTCCATACAACGGGAGAGCTGTCAAGATGTTTTGTATTCTCTTCGTTCAAGTCATCCAAACAACTCATGGCCATAGTTGACAATCCAACTCTACTGAAGGATTGCCTCCATAAGGCGCTTATATCTAAGATCGAGAAGAAAAAAAAAGTTCTTAATTGCAGATAGATGTTTAATGATTAGCAAAAGGTAGAGATTTCGAGCCTCGTGAAAATTTAGATTCGGAAAATTCAAACTCAATTGAAGAACCATAGCATACATGAAGAGTGAAATAATAATATTGCAATGATCGATCCAATTTTTTTGGCGAGGACGTGAATGCTAGTTTAAAGAAAATCGCAGACCAGTATCCGTGGAAAAGGAAAGATAAATACCGAAATTGGTAGGAGAGTCGGGATAGGTGAAGAAAAGGGACAAGTCAGTGCGGCGTTTGGGTGGGGAGCTTCTAGGTTTTTGAGAAAGCTTCGGTAGCATATCAATTCGCTCTCCTTTTCTGCTCATCCCTTTTCTCCTTGGTGTCCCCTTCTTCGCCATTGCTGCGAATTGAGAGCTCAACCCTGAATACAATTCTCCCGGAAGAGAAACCCTTGAGAAAGAGAGAAATAGAAGAAGACGATTGCGCATTCAATCAACGACATCAAACGATGGAATTAGGCACTGACGCCATTACTATTTGGGCCAAAACGGGCCACCTCCGAAACTATTGAAAAGCTTGGAATATTTCCTTTGGACAGAGTAAACCATGAATGTATAACATACAAGTAATGCCTTTATCCCCAATCCCCCATTTTCTCTCCCGTTTTTTCTCAGCAAATGCAATTTCGCCTTTTTCAGATTCATTCTACTGCACTATCCTGGTAACTCTCATTGTGGCGACAAACCTTCTCTTCCTTCTCGATCTAGGCTCACCGACTCCATTCTTCCAATTTCCAAGCCCACCTCAAAATTAACGAACTTAAGAATGCAGTAATAATCATGATAATGGACGAATGATAAAGATCGTATCTTGATTAAACTCATTAAAGATATAATCTTCATAGCTTAAATCTACGACCCAAAATTCCATTTTTAGTTTTGTTTTCGAAGATTGCAACATCATCCTACTCAAAAAGACACGAGAAAAAGTCTAATCCTTTAAGTTATCCATATTTTAGTTTGTAAATTATAAATCAATTTTTAGTTAGCTATATACCGACTACAGTCTCCATGTGAGATTGTTTTTGGCGATGGAAAGATATCTTCTTCGTTGAGGCTTTGCCTTTGAGAAAGAGAACAAAACATTAGGATTTAGGAGGTACGAGGAAGTACCTGTTTGGCTCTGTTTCAAGCCCTTCCCACTGGAACTTGGAAGACCAGACAAAATCAAGTATTTTTGTTCCCTTCTCGTGTTCGAGATTAAGTAGCTATAATAAAAGAAAGAAACAACACAGCAACCTCGTCCAACGTCACATTGTTTGGAGTGTAAAAAGATACAAGAGTTTTTATGAAAGTAGTTTTTTAGAACAAATCTCATCAATAAAACCTTACTCAAAACGTAAAATATTGTATTATTCGATGAACATTTGAAACATGGCTCTAGCTAATGGAAGATGAAAAGAATTTTGATGTGATTACAAAGTTTATGTCACATAAATTTATTCGATCAGTAACTTCAAAAAATAAATTAAAATTATAAAAAACAATGCATTTTGTATCGCATATGTATCAACATTCTCTTATCTATAGTTTATAATAATGATAGGATTCTAAAACTCTCGATCTATCGTAATTCGCCTTCGATCAAAGAAAAGATAGAGAATTTGTATTTTCAGAATATCGTCCCACTAGAAATAAATATTCTTGCCATAATATATGGTGAGAAATATAGCAAAATCACCCTTTTTTTACTATAGAATCTCCGCCGATTTTCCTGTGCGGGACTCGGGAGGAGGATTTTTGGTTGCGTCATCTCCGCCGTTCATGGATGCATTCATTGATCGAACGGTTTCAAATGGTCCATCTGAGTAATTCAAATTAAACCAATCAAATCACTTCTTTGGCTCTCAATATAAATCAAAGCATTAGTTCAGCTCATTATTCGTTCTCTCTTCAATTTTCAAAACTCCTTGCGCACGTACGATGGCACCTGCAAAGGCCGAGAAGAAGCCTAGGGCTGAGAAAAAGCTCCCAAAGGACTCTTCCTCTACCAACAAGAGAAGAAGAGGCGAAGAAAAGCGTGGAGACCTACAAGATTTATATCTTCAAGGTCTTGAAGCAGGTTCATCCTGATATCGGTATCTCAAGCAAGGCGATGGGAATTATGAATAGCTTCATTAACGATATCTTTAAGAAGCTCAGCACAAGAGTCATTGCGATTGGCCAGGTACAACAAAAAGCCTACGATTACTTCTAGGGAGATCCAGACTGCAGTTAGGTTTTGATACGTGCATGGCATGGATTAGTTGAGGCTAACTCCTAGCCTATATTATCGGTTATGGATTAGTGGGGAGTTATTTATTTCTGGTTTCTTTGAAGTGTTATCTATTTTCAGCATGAAGGAAAAGTAAAGAATAGAATACTCAATCTCCTTCTCTCTCTCTCTCCTTCTTTTCATCGAACGCAAATTAATCTTATCAGTGGAATTAGAGCCGCGTTCATGGATACACGAGTCAGATCAAACGCAGAATTCTACAGTGAAGTGAATGAAATCTTAGCCAGCCATGAGTCCAACTTTGATCAAGTAAACTCTGCCTAACAAGTGGTGCTAACAGAGCTCCAAGCGATGCGCACCTCCCGAAATGCAACCGACATCAATCCCTTCGCCCTGGGATCGTCTTCCCATTCACCAAACAATGGCCGCTTGACCACCAACGTTGAAGCCCATCATCATCACCACCTAAAGTTGTCATTCCCTGGTTTCGAGATTGGATCTACAAGGCAGAACAATACTTTGAATTCAAGGGCATTCCTCCAACTCAACCAGTCCAACTAGCTTCCTTCATCTAGAGGCCCGGTTAGGTTTTGATACGTGCATGGCATGGATTAGTTGAGGCTAACTCCTAGCCTATATTATCGGTTATGGATTAGTGGGGAGTTATTTATTCTGGTTTTCTTTGAAGTGTTATCTATTTCAGCATGAAGGAAAAGTAAAGAATAGAATACTCAATCTCCTTCTCCTCTCTCTCCTTCTTTTCATCGAACGCAAATTAATCTATCAGTGGAATTAGAGCCGCGTTCATGGATACACGAGTCAGATCGAACGCAGAATTCTAGAGTGAAGTGAATGAAATCTTAGCCAGCCATGAGTCCAACTTGATCAAGTAAACTCTGCCTAACAAGTGGTGCTAACAGAGCTCCAAGCGATGCGCCCCTCCCGACAATGGCATCGCCTTACAATGGCATCGGTGGATGACAAAATTTTGTGGTCCTCTTACTTGGAATGCATTCACCAAAGCTGTCATTCTACGGTTTGGTCCATTTGAGTACGAAGACTCGACGGAAGCTTTATCGCACCTTCGCCAAACCACAACAGTAGCCTTGTACCAAGAAGCTTTTGAAAAGCTTTCCAATTAGGTTGACGGCTTACCCGAAACTTTTCTCATATTGTTTTATTGCCGGACTTCGAGATAACATTCGCTTGGATGTCAAAATTAAACAACCGCGAACGTTAACCGACACGATCGGAGTCGCTCGGCTCATTGAGGGACAGAACCAACTACAAAAGAAACCTGGTCCTACTGCCTTGTTAGCATCAAAGGCGAATGCCAACCCCTCTGCTGGCTTACTTGGCCCTTCACCAAACCACCGTGTAATGGTGAAGTCTCCGTCTCCAACCAATGCATTTCGCTGAATCACCAACCCAGAAGCGCGAGAACGTTGTGAAAAAGGGCTATGTTATTATTGTGAAGAGAAGTTTTGTAACGCCCCGGTTGTTCCTTCTATCCCAATTAAATGTGTGAAATTGTTGGTAGAATAGTGTCGGTGAATAAATTTTGATTGTTACAAGTTTGTTCCTGTTCACTGTTGTGAAAGGCCACAATTATTCATGCTCGAAGATTCATCGTATTCCAGCTTCAGCGAAGATGCAAAGGCTCGTCGAGAACCAAAGGATCCAGAGGCAATACCTGAAATTTCATTACATGCAATTTTAGGAACTACTCATCCTCAAACCTTACGTGTCGTAGGGATACTGAAGCATAAGGAGGTCACTGTAATCATCGACAGTGGCAGGACTCACAACTTTATTGATGAAGCTCTAATCACCAAGCACAGGTTGCCAGTTATTCGAGATACTAAGCTTCAAGTGATTGTGGCTAATGGGGAGAAAATACACTGTGTTGGACAGTGTCAAGCACTTACCATTCTCATTCAAGGTTATTCTGTTACTATGGATTACTGTGTCCTCCCTGTGGCAGCATGTCAACTTGTTCTAGGTGTTTAATGGTTGGAAACTCTCAACCCGATCGAAACAGATTACAAACATCTGACCATGATATTTAAAGTGGGTGAAAATCTCCATACTCTCAGAGGCCTGAAACATACCAACATTGAAGCTATAACAGACAAGGAATTTAGCCACCTACAAAGTACTGGATTTTTCTTTCAAATCATACCTTCAGTTACTCGCATTCAACTGAAATTCTTACCCCCCTTGACTTGGCACGTCTTCTTGCTAAGTTTTCCAAAATATTTGAACCACCAACAAGCCTGCCCCCAATTCGTTCACATGATCATCGTATTTCTTTACCCTTACATACAAATCCTGTGAGTGTGCGCCCATATCATTGCCCATATTTTCAGAAAGCTGAAATAGAGAAGATGGTGAAGGAACTCTTACAGTTGGGGTTTATACGGCCTAGTGACAGCCAATTCTCGTCACCAGTTCTATTAGTGAAGAAGACGGACGGAACTTGGCGAATTTTGTGTGAATTACCGAGTCTTAAACTGTAACACCCGACAACTTCGGACAGATGAACTTTCTTTAAGGTAAACGGTATTAACTGCCACCTCTGTATTTATATATTTCTTTGGTCGGAAATTTGGGCGCCAAAGTTTAATTAGTTCTTTTTATAAAAATTAGGTTTGGTGGCAAACTTGTAATTAAGCCTAGCTTATTAAGTTTATAAATAGAAAATGAAAATCATAAAACCTCACAAAAACCTCCACCAACCGACTTACCTCTCCCAGCCGACTCTCTCTCCTCTCAGCCCTTCTCTGTTCTTACTCCAGCGATCAACTTCCTTCGGATTTCTTCCGATACTCCAAGCTCGAGGTAAGATTTGGACAATGTGTTATGGTAGATATAACTATTAACATAGCATTTATGATTGTAGTAGATAATAAGTAGAAATAATGAACGTTGGCTGAGCCTAGGTAGTTGGTGAACCCGAATGCCATTATCGTTTAGCTGAGGTTTTTATGCACACTAAGTGACTGATATAATGCTCGAATGAAAATGAGTTAGACTTATAGAATATATACTTAGTTAGAAAGCTACCATTCTGGAATATTAGACTACTTAGGATTTGTTTTCTTACATTAATACGTGAAATGACTTAGGTGGGAAAAAGCTTCAAGTGAAGGAAAGACATTGCTAAGGAATCCAGATAATTGAGTGTGTTAAGCTTCCGGCTATTAGAGCCCTACATCACAAGGGTAGTAGGGTGAGTTTGTTTCTAGTATTCAATGATGTTTGGGAAGATCGTCTGCTTTATTATAATGTTTGGAATAGTGTATGCTCTGTTTTCTGATGAACGACTCCTTCCATTGTCTTATGTTTTGAGAATGTTTATGTCCATGCATCATGATTTATTTATCGAGTATACAAAATGTTTTACACGCATACTCCTTTATGAATGAAACAAGAAAACGAAACGTATGAAACCTTGATTAAGTGAGGGTTGGGGGCGGTATTGGCCATGTCACTGTCTAGGGATGGACCATGATTCTTGCCTGTAAGGGCCATGTACACACAGTCTGCCTACCCCCTTTCGGCACAAACTCCTTCTTTGTGATGACCCGAATATGCACGTATGGGTACGATGGCTGTACGAACCGAAACCCGGATGGCGGTACGTCCGCGCGGGCGAACCGGAAGGTGACAGGTCGTAAAAAGGAGGTCGTCACAATCCCACATTGCTTGGGGAAGTATGTGGAAATGAAACATATGTAAAGAGACCCTTTCAACATAGCAAGACGCGTTTTGGAGCACAATTGACAACGGATCCCATAAGAACTCCGAAGTTAAAAGTGCTTCGGCGACAGCAATTCCAGGTTGGGTGACCTTCCGGGAAGTTCTCGCCAAACAAAGCCGTGAGGGGAGGATATTGGGCTACGGCCCAATCCCCAGAGCGGACAATATCTTGCTGGGAAAAGGGGTCGTTACAAATGGTATCAGAGCCTGTACCCAACTGAAAATGTGCCCAACGAGGACGTTGGGCCCCCGAGGGGGGGGGGTGATTGTGATGACCCGAATATGCATGTATGGGTACGATGACTGCACGAACTGGAACTCGGATGGCGGTACGTCCGTGCGGGCGAACCGGAAGGTGACAGGTCGTAAAAAGGAGGTCATCACAATCCCACATCGCTTGGGGAAGTATGTGGAAATGAAACATATGTAAAGAGACCCTTTCAACATAGCAAGACGCGTTTTGGAGCACAATTGACAACGGATCCCATAAGAACTCCGAAGTTAAAAGTGCTTCGGCGAGAGCAATTCCAGGTTGGGTGATCTTCCGGGAAGTTCTCGCCAAACAAAGCCGTGAGGGGAAGATATTGGGCTACGACCCAATCCCCAGAGCGGACAATATCTTGCTGGGAAAAGGGGTCGTTACATTCTTAATCCATGATATGAAAAAAATGAACAAGAATATGATTCCCACGATTTGAAAGTGAATGTGAACACAAGTATGATTCCCGATTTGAGTAAAAGATGTGAACATGATTTTATGCAGCATTCTCGAGCATTCATGTGTTTGTTGCACTTCTTACTAAGCATTAGGCTTATAGTTTGAACCTTATGATGTAGGTGACGAAACAGCAGGTGAGGACTTCAGTCTAGAAGGAAATGCTTAGGTTTGGTTGCTGCTCATGGTGATGACTTGTGGCTGGGAAGCGATTTTCAACTCTCGGAGTGTTTCTTTCAGTACGATTTAGTAAGATCTATGATATGATTGCATGAATGGGAAATGAATTTTTTTATGTTAACAGATATTTGACTTATTAAGTACGAGTTAAAGTTTAAGAAGGTTCTAGATTTAAGAATCTTCTCTATGTGATAAGTCTTCCGCTATGAGCTTAAGTTAAGGATTACGAGGTTTATGTGTATGAGGATTTTTGGAAAAAGGGAGTTGAGTTTTTAAGAGAATGAGGGAATGAATTGAAGTCTCAACTTTGATCAATAATCGGTAAAGGTTCAGTTACTGTTGAGCGGTGGATGCTGGATGAATGTGTCATCCGGCTGACGTCACCAGAAGATGTTGAGTATTATTGATCGATGGATGTGTTCTGTGAATGTGAGCGGTAGATGTCGTCTGCCGAGTTAATGAAGTCACGTGGGTAATACGTGGTTTGACCGGTGGATGTGAGTGTTACTGTTCACCGGTGGATGTCGTGTGTTTATGATGATCGGCGGATGTTGGATGAATGTGTCATCCGGCTGACGTCACCAGAAGATGTGAGTATTGTTGAGCAGTGGATGTCGCTCGACAGAAATGACCGGTGGATGCTGGGTGAATGAGTCATCCGGCTGACGTCATTGGTAGATGTGGAATATTACTGTTGAGCGGTGGATGTCGCTCGCCAGAAATGACCCGTGGATGCTGGGTGAATGAGTCATCCGACTGACGTCATCAGTAGATGTTGGATATTACTGTTGAGCGGTGGATGTGAACGACAGAGGTTAATTCGATTGTATGTTGATTCTTTTCTTTAAATAGATATTTCCCCAAATGATTTTAAATGACTTCGAATTTGATTGAAATTTCTTTAAAAAAGTATTTATATATATACAAAAAAAAAAATTGAGTTGACATTTTGATTACGAATATGATTATACGAAATTCTCGACCCGTCAGGTTTCGGGTTGTGACAACTGATAAGTGTGTATTTTACACACTTATTTATACTTGATTTGATAAGATTTTCTCAAGTGTTTGAAGGAATTTGATGTATTTTGTGAAAGTGTGCAGAAAAATTAGTTACAACAGGTTGGAGCTAGAATTTGCGAATTTGAAGAGGAAGAAAAAGAAGAAATAAAGCGGAGTTAAAAAGAAGAAAAGAAGAAGCTGAAGAGAAGAAACATCAATCGGCTATTTTAATCCGAGCCGTTCTGCTATTTTAATTGATTGAGGTGTTTGAATCTTAACCATTGAATCTTGTTTTAATCTCAGCCGTTGAAGATAATTATGGGCTTCAGATTTGTGGGCTTGAGATTAATTAAGAATTAAGTTAACTAAAAAAAAAGAGAGAGCAGCCTCATTCAGACAATTCAGACGAGTAGCCCTAGGGAGACGAGATAGAGAGAGAGGTAAAGAAGCTCTAGCGAGACAGAGACCGGAACGAAGCGAGAGCTTCGAGAATTGATTTTCAGCATAGTTTTTCTTTCCCTTTCTCTTCTGAACTATGAACTTCTTTATTATTCTTGTTGTTTTCTTCTATTTTAGCATGAACTAACTTTTTATTCTAGGGCTACGATGTAGCCAGACGATGATTATTTTATGTTATTTGTTTAATTATATTTTATGAATATTTCTTCCAATATTGTTGGCGCATTTAATTTCTGTTCTTAAAGCCTATAAATTTCTGGTCAATGTTTACTTGATTTTTGGGGTGTTTAGAGACTGAGAGGTGATAAATATCTGAGCACTGAAATTAATGTCATGAATATACGTAAGCTAGAGATAGTTACGGTATTGATGTGATCATTATGATTTCTTGATTTATTTGTATTTGATTAATGTAGGATTTGAGACTGAGAAGTGATAACCCATCAATCAGATAACCTATGCAATGCTCGAGAGAGATTGTAATAGAATTTAGTGAAATCGATCATCAACATAGGAAGAATATTTATGAATATAATTACGAAGAACTGAAATAACTATTGTCTTGGTGAAATCGTAGTACCTAAACTTTTATCAATTTGATTTAATCCAATTTTATCTGTTTTGCTATTTTACATTAGTTTATTTTAATTATTTTAATTCCAATCCTTGAAAATCATAAAACGTGTGTTCAATTTAGAATTAAGATTAATTATTTTGATTATTAATTACAAGTCCTCGTGGGTTCGACACTCTAGTTATCACTATATTATTTGTTGCGACTCGTACACTTGCGAACTATTTTTCACAACAACAACTATGGTATCAGAGCGACCTGGGTTTTAAAATCGGTTTTGTAGACTACCTACCAGCACAAATCACCACATGAGTACTCTCGAGCAACTGTAAGTGTTTACGATTTTAGTAATGTCATTCAAAGTTAAGATGTGTTTATGATAATATGTTAGGATTTCTAAGATGGTAAGAGGTCAACAGAAAGAAGGCAATGAAGATAGTAACACTATTGCCCAACTAACGGAGTTGGTTATTCATCAATCCCGCTAGATTGAACAACTTGTGGCTACTAGGGAAGAACAAGGGAACTCTAGTTCGAATGCAACCCATGACCATGGTAGCGAACGTTTTCACCTACTTCGACCACCAACATTTAATGACCGAGTTTCGGATCCTATCCATGCTGAGGAATGGATTCGAAAAATTGAGGACATGTTCATGTATGCAAAGGTTGATGAAGGAGACAAGGTCACATATGTTGTTTTCCACCTAGAACTGGGTGCAAGTCATTGGTGGGACTCAATCCGGAGCACTACCAACGTGGGAACTATGACCTGAGAAATGTTTAAGATTGCTTTCTTTGACAAGTACTTTAGTTGAGCTGTTCGGGCTAGTAAGAAAATGGAGTTTATGCAGTTGCGCCAAACCGGTTCTGTGGCGAACTATATTTGTAAGTTCGAGGCCTTATCCCGTTTTGCACCCCATTTGGTGGAGGGTGAAGAAGATAAGATTCATCAATTCGTTCAAGGATTGAAGCCAAACCTGTTTAGGGGAGTGAAGACTGCAGGGATCCATAATACAATTTATTCTGAGGTGGCTGCTAAGGCTTTGGAATTGGAAGATGTTGAGATAACAGTGCAGGGGCAATGCGATCTGCCAAGGAAATTTATCAGAGAAGCTCGGCCACCACCACGCCAGGGCAAAGGTTGGCAGCCACAACAGAACAGGGAACCACAGCAACAACAGAAAGGTGTGAAGAGGCCCTTTAATCCAAATGATGATTAAGGGAAAGGAAAATGACCTCAAGCCCCTCTATATTCTATCTGTCAGAAGAATCATTATGGAGAATGCAAACTATACACGGGCCGTTGTTATAGGTGTGACAAGGTTGGCCATGTTCTTAAGGATTGTCCAATGCCGCCGGATACGAATCGTACGAGGGTGGCACCTATAGTTTTTGCCATGATGGAAGATGATGATGCGGAGCAGCAAACGGTTATAACAGGTATGATTAAGATTTATGGTAAACCCGCATACACACTTATAGATACCAGTGCTACCCATTTATTTGTAGCAACTACATTTGCGTGCAGCTATAATTTACGGACTCTTCTAGCCGATAAGTCGTTTAGTGTCATGTTACCGTCGGAAGAATCCTTACATTCTGAACAAGTAGTAAAGGGTGAAATTGTATTAGTAGGGGACAAAGAGATATATGTAGAGTTGATTATAATTGATATGAAGGGATACGAAGTCCTTTTGGGTATGGACTGGCTATTCAGACATTATGCCACAATCAACTGTAGAACTGGTCTAGTTGAATTCTGACTCCCGAATGGGGAATGGTATTCTTTTCAAGCCAACCCAAAATCAAGTAAGATGCCAATTATATCCTCGTTAGAAACCCAGTGATTACTGAAAAATAGTTGTGTGAGTTACCTAGCTAGCATAATTGATATACGGGTGAAGGATAAGGTAGAACTTCAGGATATTCACATGGTCCGAGAGTTTTCTGAGGTATTTTTGGATGACTTGCCCGGGTTACCACCCAATAGAGAAATTGAATTTGTGATTGATACATATTCTGAAGCATTACCTGTGTCTAAGAATCCCTACCGTATGGCACCAGTTGAATTGAAGGAACTAAAGACTCAATTGCAAGAGTTAGTAGACAAAGGATTTATTCGCTCTAGCTGTTCTCCCTGGGGTGCACCTGTTTTGTTTGTTAAGAAGAAGGACGGATCCATTCGGATGTGTATTGATTACAAGGAATTGAATAATTTGACAATCAAGAATAAGTACCCTTTACCCCGAATTGATGATTTATTTGACCAGTTACAAAGGGCCAAAGTGTTCTCAAAAATCGACTTACGTTCGGGCTATTACCAACGGAAGGTTAAGGAGGGAGATATACCGAAGACAGCATTCAGAACCCGATATGGACATTACAAATTTCTTGTAATGTCGTTTGGACTAACGAACACACCTACAGCTTTTATGGATTTGATGAATCGGGTGTTCCGTGAATACTTGGACAAGTTTGTGATTGTATTCATCGATGACATCCTTATATACTCACAGAATAAAACTTATCATGCAGAACACTTAAAGGTAGTGTTGACAACCTTAAGACAGCAGCAACTATATGCCAAGTTATCCAAATGTGAGTTCTGGTTGGACAAGGTCAACCTTTTGGGTCATGTCATTTTAGCTGAGGGCTTATCAGTGGATCAAACCAAAATTCAAGCAGTTAAGGATTGGCCTCAACCAAAAAATGCCAGCGAGGTCCGTAGTTTCCTTGGTTTGGCAGGTTATTATAGGAAGTTTATTAAGAGATTTTCCATGATAGCCAAACCCTTAACAAGTTTAACAAAGAAGAACACCAAGTACTCTTTGACTGGAGCCTGTGAAGATAGTTTTCAGACATTAAAACTAAAGTTAACAACAACCCCTCTTTTGACAGTCCCAACTGAAGGAGGAAAGTTCAATGTTTATTATGACGCATCCAAAGTTGGTTTGAGGTGTGTCTTAATGCAAGAAGGCAAGGTTGTACGTATACTTCCAGACAGCTAAAAAGTTATGACTAGAATTATCCCACTCACGATTTAGAATTAGCCGCTGTTGTTTTTGCATTGAAAAGTTGGAGGCAGTATTTGTATGGTCAGCAGTGTGAAGTGTTTTCGGACCACAAGAGCCTGAAGTACCTTTTTACTCAAAATGAGCTAAACATGAGGCAGAGGCGTTGGCTAGAATTCGTAAAGGATTATGACTTTGAAATTAAGTACCACCCTGGTAAGGCCAATGCGGTTGCCGACGCATTAAGCAGAATATCAAAGACAATGCAGCCTGCAGTGTCAGCCATGCCATTACCCTTGAAAGTTGAGGTTCAGAAATTTGAGTTGGAGATAGTTCCAGAAATATCAGCATTGCTTTCGACATTATCTATTCGGCCAACTATTTTGGAGAAGATTAAAGAGGCACAACAGAAGGATTCAAAAAGAAAAGAATAATATAGTGAGTAAGTTGAAGGACACTTCCTCTGAGTTCAATCTTTCTGAGAATGGAATTTTAAAGTTTAGAGATCGATGGTACGTTCCATGTGATGAGGAGATACGTAAGTTAATTTTGGCTGAGGCACACTCGTCACCCTTTTCTGTACATCCTGGGAACACCAAGATGTATCGGGATTTAAAGTTACATTATCGGTGGCCAAATCTAAAAAGGAATGTTGCCGAGTATGTCGAGTCGTGTTTGATATGCCAGCAAGTCAAAGCAGAGCACAAACGGCCAGGAGGTACCCTTAAACCCTTACCGATCCCTGAATGGAAGTGAGAAAACATTACCATGGACTTCGTTGTAGGATTGCCAAAGACGACCAAAGGCCACGATACATTTGGGTTGTAGTTGATAGAATGAGGAAATCAGCCCACTTTCTGCCTGTAAAGATGACTTATACGATGGACCAGTTTGTGAACCTGTACGTTCAAGAGATTATCAGGCTGCATGGAATTTCGGTATCCATTGTCTCCGATCGAGATCCTAGATTCACTTCTCGATTTTGGAAAAGTCTGTAAGGTACGCTAGGTACAAAGTTATCGTTCAGCACTGTATTTCATCCACAAACAGATGGCCAATCAGAGAGAACCATTCAGATACTAGAGGACATGTTAAGGGCGTGCGTGCTGGAATTTCAGGAATCATGGAGTCGATATCTGTCTCTGGTTGAATTCTTCTACAACAATAGTTACCAGTCTACCATCGGTATGACACCTTATGAAGCGCTGTATGGCAGAAAATGTAGGTCACTTTTGTATTGGGATGAAGTTGGTGAAGCAAAGCTCTTAGGCCCCGAGATTTTGCAACAGATGTTAGACAAGATCGCCATTATTAGGAAAAGAATAATGACTGCACAAAGCCGACAGAAAAGTTATGCGGATCTGAGGAGGAGGAGCCTTAAGTTTACGGTCAGGGATGAAGTTTTCTTGAAGATCTCACCATTCAAATGAGTTATGTAATTCGGTAAGAAAGAAAAACTTAATCCACGATTCATTGGACAATTCCCTATTTTGGCTAAGATTGGTAATACAGCCTATAAGTTACAGTTGCCCCATTCGATGGAAAAGATTCACAATGTCTTTCATGTATCAATGCTAAGAAAATGCATACGTGATCCAACGCTTGTTGTCATTCTAACGACCCCTTATCCCAGCAAGATATTGTTCGCTCTGGGGATTGGGTCGTAACCCAATATCCTCCCATCACGGCTTTGTTTGGCGAGAACTTCCCAGAAGGTCACCTAACCTGAAATTGCTCTCGTCGAAGCACTTTTAACTTCGGAGTTCTTATGAGATCCGTTGCCAATTGTACTCCAAAATGCGTCTTGCTTTGTTGGGAGGGTCTCTTTACATATGTTTCATTTCCACATACTTCCCCAAGCGATGTGGGATTGTGACGACCCCTTTTTTATGACCTGTCACCTTCCGGTTCGCCCGCGCGGACGTACCGCCATCCGGGTTCCGGTTCGTGCAGCCATCGTACCCATACGTGCATATTCGGGTCATCACAATCACCCCCCCTTGGGGGCCCAACGTCCTCGTTGGCCACATTTCCGGTTGGGTACAGGCTCTGATACCATTTGTAACGACCCCATTTCCCAGCAAGATATTGTCTGCTCTGGGGATTAGGCCGCAGCCCAATATCCTCCCCTCACGGCTTTGTTTGGCGAGAACTTCCCAGAAGGTCACCCAACCTGGAATTGCTCTCGCCGAAGCACTTTAAACTTCGGAGTTCTTATGGGATCCGTTGTCAATTGTGCTCCAAAACGCGTCTTGCTATGTTGGGAGGGTCTCTTTACATATGTTTCATTTCCACATACTTCCCCAAGCGATGTGGGATGTGACGACCCCTCTTTTTACGACCTGCATAGCCATCGTACTCATACGTGCATATTGGGGTCATCACAATCACCTCCCCATGGGGGCCCAACGTCCTCGTTGGCCACATTTCTGGTTGGGTACAGGCTCTGATACCATTTGTAACGACCCCTTATCCCAGCAAGATATTGTCCGCTCTGGGGATTGGGTCGTAACCCAATATCCTCCCCTCACGGCTTTGTTTGGCGAGAACTTCCCAGAAGGTCACCCAACCTGGAATTGCTCTCGTCGAAGCACTTTTAACTTCGGAGTTCTTATGAGATCCGTTGCCAATTGTACTCCAAAATGCGTCTTGCTTTGTTGGGAGGGTCTCTTTACATATGTTTCATTTCCACATACTTCCCCAAGCGATGTGGGATTGTGACGACCCCTTTTTTATGACCTGTCACCTTCCGGTTCGCCCGCGCGGACGTACCGCCATTCGGGTTCCTGTTCGTGCAGCCATCGTACCCATACGTGCATATTGGGGTCATCACAATCACCTCCCCATGGGGGCCCAACGTCCTCGTTGGCCACATTTCTGGTTGGGTACAGGCTCTGATACCATTTGTAACGACCCCTTATCCCAGCAAGATATTGTCCGCTCTGGGGATTGGGTCGTAACCCAATATCCTCCCCTCACGGCTTTGTTTGGCGAGAACTTCCCAGAAGGTCACCCAACCTGGAATTGCTCTCGTCGAAGCACTTTTAACTTCGGAGTTCTTATGAGATCCGTTGCCAATTGTACTCCAAAACGCGTCTTGCTATGTTGGGAGGGTCTCTTTACATATGTTTCATTTCCACATACTTCCCCAAGCGATGTGGGATTGTGACGACCCCTTTTTTACGACCTGTCACCTTCCGGTTCGCCCGCGCGGACGTACCACCATTCGGGTTCCTGTTCGTGCAGCCATCGTACTCATACGTGCATATTGGGGTCATCACAATCACCTCCCCATGGGGGCCCAACGTCCTCGTTGGCCACATTTCTGGTTGGGTACAGGCTCTGATACCATTTGTAACGACCCCTTATCCCAGCAAGATATTGTCCGCTCTGGGGATTGGGTCATAACCCAATATCCTCCCCTCACGGCTTTGTTTGGTGAGAACTTCCCAGAAGGTCACCCAACCTGGAATTGCTCTCGTCGAAGCACTTTTAACTTCAGAGTTCTTATGAGATCCGTTGCCAATTGTACTCCAAAACGCGTCTTGCTATGTTGGGAGGGTCTCTTTACATATGTTTCATTTCCACATACTTCCCCAAGCGATGTGGGATTGTGACGACCCCCTTTTTACGACCTGTCACCTTCTGGTTCGCCCGCACGGACGTACCACCATCCGGGTTCCGGTTCGTGCAGCCATCGTACCCATACGTGCATATTTGGGTCATCACAGTCATGCCGACTGAAATCGAGATTCAGCCGACCCTAATATATGAAGAGAAACCGATACAAATTCTAGAGTCAACGGTTAAGATTCTGCGAAATAAGAAAATTCCACTATTAAAGGTTCTATGGACGAATCATGGCATTGAAGAAGCCACGTGGGAGCGACAGCAGGACATGTTGGACAAGTATCCTGAGTTATTTGTCTGATCAATTTTTGAGGACAAAAATTTTGTTTAAGGAGAGGTGGATGTAACACCCGGCAACTTCGGACAGGTGAACTTTCTTTAAGGTAAACGGTATTAACTGCCACCTCTGTATTTATGTATTTCTTTGGTCGGAAATTTGGGCGCCAAAGTTTAATTAGTTCTTTTTATAAAAATTAGGTTTGGTGGCAAACTTGTAATTAAGTCTAGCTTATTAAGTGTATAAATAGAAAATAAAAATCCTAAAACCTCACAAAAACCTCAACCAGCCGACTTACCTCTCTCAGCCAACTCTCTCTCCTCTCAGCTCTTCTCTGTTCTTAGTCCAGCGATCAACTTCCTTCGGATTCCTTCCGATACTCCAAGCTCGAGGTAAGATTTGGACAATGTGTTTACTGATTGGTCATTTAAGAGTTGATTAGAGATTTAGATTCGGGTTTTTTGAGGAAGTTGAAGTATCATAGTAGATATAACTATTAACATAGCATTTATGATTGTAGTAGATAATAAGTAGAAATAATGAACGTTGGCTGAGCCTGGGTAGTTGGTGAACCCGAACGCCATTATCGTTTAGCTGAGGTTTTTATGCATACTAGGTGACTGATATAATGCTCGAATGGAAATGAGTTAGACTTCTAGAATATATACTTAGTTAGAAAGCTACCATTCTGGAATATTAGACTACTTAGGATTTGTTTTCTTACATTAATACGTAAAATGACTTAGGTGGGAAAAAGCTCCAAGTGAAGGAAAGACATTGCTAAAGAATCCAGGTAAGTGAATGTGTTAAGTTTCTGGCTATTAGAGCCCTACATCACAAGGGTAATAATGTGAGTTTGTTTCTGGTATTCAATGATATTTGGGAAGATCGTCTGTTTTAGTATAATGTTTGGAATAATGTATGCTCTGTTTTCTGATGAACGACTTTTTCCATGGTCTCATGTTTTGAGAATGTTTATGTCCTTGTATCATGATTTATTTACCGAGTATACAAAATATTTTACACGCATACTCCTTTATGAATGAAACAAGAAAACGAAACGTATGAAACCTTGATTAAGTGAGGGTTGGGGGCGGTATTGTCCATGTCACTGTCTAGGGATGGACCATGATTCTTGCCCGTAAGGGTCATATACACGCACTCTGCCTACCCCCCTTCGGCACAAACTCCTCCTTAATCCATGATATGAAAAAGATGAACAAGAATATGATTCCCACGATTTGAAAGTGAATGTGAACACAAGTATGATTCCCGATTTAAGTAAAAGATGTGAACATGATTTTATGCAGCATTCACGAGCATTCATGTGTTTGTTGCACTCCTTACTAAGCATTAGGCTTATGGTTTGAACCTTATGATGTAGGTGACGAAACAGCAGGTGAGGACTTCAGTCTAGAAGGAAATGCTTAGGTCTGGTTGCTGATTGTTGCTCATGGTGATGACTTGTGGTTGGGAAGCGATTTTTAACCTGCGGAGTGTTGCTTTTAGTATGATTTAGTAAGATCTATGATATGATTGCATGAATGGGAAATGAATTTCTTTATATTAACAGATATTTAACTTATTAAGTACGAGTTAAAGTTTAAGAAGGTTCCAGATTTAAGAATCTTCTCTATGTGATAAGTCTTCCGCTATGAGCTTAAGTTAAAGATTACGAGGTCTATGTGTATGAGGATTTTTGGAAAAAAAGAGTTAATTTTTTAAGAGAAGAAGAGAATGAATTGAAGTCTCAACTTTGATCAATAATCGGTAGAGGTTCGGTTACTGTTGAGCGGTGGATGCTGGATGAATGTGTCATCCGGCTGACGTCACCGGAAGATGTTGAGTATTATTGATCGGTGGATGTGTTCTGTGAATGTGAGCGGTAGATGTCGTCTGTCGAATTAATGAAGTCACGTGGGTAATACGTGGTCTGACCGGTGGATGTTGAGTGTTACTGTTCACCGGTGGATGTCGTGTGTTTATGATGATCGGCGGATGCTGGATGAATGTGTCATCCGGCTGACGTCATCGGAAGATGTGAGTATTGTTGAGCGGTGGAAGTCGCTCGACAGAAATGACCGGTGGATGCTGGGTGAATGAGTCATCCGGCTGACGTCATCGGTAGATGTGGAATATTACTATTGAGCGGTGGATGTCGCTTGACAGAAATGACCGGTGGATACTGGGTGAATGAGTCATCCGGCTGACGTCATCGGTAGATGTGGGATATTACTGTTGAGCGGTGGATGACGCTCGACAGAAATGAGCGGTGGATGTGAACAACAGAGGTTAATTCGATTGTCTGTTGATTCTTTTCTTTAAATAGATATTTCCCCAAATGATTTTAAATGACTTCGAATTGATTGGAATTTCTTTAAAAACGTGGGTTTCGAGTTGTGACATAAACAATATAACAATCAAAATAAGTATCCGATTCCAGTGATCAATGAACTACTTGATGAACTTTACGGAGCCACAGTTTTCTCCAAATTGGATTTGCGAGAAGGGTATCATCAAATTCAAGTCTGAGAAGAAGACATTCCAAAGACAACTTTTCGCACTCATGAAAGACATTACGAGTTTCTTGTGATGCCCTTGCGGCCTCACTAATGCTCTGGCGACCTTCCAAAGCCTCATGAATGATCTTTTTCGTCCACATCTCCGGAAGTTCATTCTTGTCTTCATTGACGATATCCTAATTTATTCAAGGTCACGGAAGGATCATCTCTCACATTTGCGAACAGTTTTAACAATTTTAAAGACTAATAGTCTGTTTGCAAAAGAGTCCAAATGTAAGTTTGGAGTTTCACAGGTTGACTACTTAGGCCATATTATCTCGAAGCAAGGTGTGGCGGTTGACCCCATCAAGGCACAAGCAGTTTTGGAGTGGCCTACACCAACCACCACGAAAGGTGTGCGTGGGTTCCTCGGCCTAGCTGGCTATTATCGAAAATTCATTCGTAACTTCGGTTCAATAGTTGCTCCTTTACACCAGCTCTTGCGTAAAGAAGGCTTCACATGGAATGACGCTGCTGAGCTAGCCTTCAAACAATTAAATGAAGCTTTGATATCTCCCCCCGTGTTGTCCCTTCCAGATTTTTCTTAGCGGTTTGTGATTGAATGTGATGCAAGAGGAATCTGAATTGGTGCAATTCTCTCTCAACACAACCAGTCGGTTGCTTATTTTAGTGAAGCCTTGAAGGGATCGGCTTTGTCCTTGTCACATATGAAAAAGAAATGTTGGCTATTGTTAAATCCATTCGGAAATGGCGTCCTTATTTGCTCGGGAAATCATTCACGGTTCGCACCGACCAGAAAAACCTTAAATATTTGCTCAAACAGAGGATCACCACTCCCGCACAAACTGGATGGCTTCCAAAAATACTTGGTTATGACTATGAAATTGAGTATAAAAAGGACCCGACAATCAAGGTGCAGATTCATTGTCTCGTGTGGTCGAGTTTCAATTCCTATCTGTTTCAGGCCCACAGGCAGATTGGTGACCGATTCTGCAAAAAGATGTGGGACAAGACTCCTTTTACAAGAATTTGATCAAAAATGTATCAGACCACAAACTGGTTCAACGAGATGGAGTTTGGTTCAAGAACAACAGAGTTTTTTTTAAGTCCCACATCTACATTTATCTCCAAGATAATTGCGAAGTGCCACTCATCCCCTACTGGTAGTCATTTTGGGTTTCACAAGACTCTCTCACGCATTCAACATAGCTTTTCCTGGTTGAATATTCATAGGTCAGTGAAGCAATTTTTACAACAATGTAGAATTTGTCAACGATACAAAACAGATTGTATGAAGTTTGCGGAATTACTTCAACCACTACCCATTCCTACACGGATGTGGACCGACGTCTCGATGGATTTTATTGAGGGGTTACCGCCATCCAATGGACATACCGTCATCATGGTAATTGTTGATCGCCTAACCAAATATGCACATTTTGTAGCCTTAAAGCATCCGTTTATGGCTGCTATTTTCGCCAAGGCATTTGTCGCTAATGTGGTTCGCCTCCATGGCATTCCGACGTCCATTGTGAGTGACCGCGACCGGGTGTTCATCAGTTCATTTTGGAAAGCATTTTTCCAATTACAGGGTACCCAACTTTGCATGAGTTCCAGCTACCACTCGCAATCTAACGGCCAGACCGAAGTAATGAATTGCACGTTGAAGCAATATTTACTTTGTTTCGCAGGTGACCAACCACGAAGATGGGTCGACTGGATTCCATGGGCGGAGTTTAGCTACAACACGTCAATTCATTCCTCCACCAAAATGACCCCATTCAAAGCTGTTTATGGCATGCCCCCGCCTCGCTTATTAGCTTATGTGCCCGAAACTTGTCGCGTCGAAGCTGTTGATGAGTACCTCTGTGATCGAGATGTTATTTTGCGCGAGTTAAACCAGAATCTCTTATTGGCCCAAAATAGAATGAAATGCCAAGCAGATCAACATCGGCGCGAGGTTTCGTTCCAGATCGGGGACTACGTGTATTTGAAGCTTCAACTGTATCGACAGAGTTATGTCGCTTTTAGAAGTTCATTGAAACTTGCTCCCCGCTGGTCCGTTTCAGGTAGTGGCAAGGCTGGGTTCAGTGGCTCATCATTTGGCACTTCCTTCATATTCTCAAATTCACAACGTATTTCATGTTAGTTTGTTACTAAAGCATGTGGGGTCTGTTACCCAACCAATCAATAGCCAACTTCTGACGATAGCAACCGACTCGACTATTTTGCCATAGCCGGAACTAATTCTCGATCGTCGTGTAATTCAAAAGGGTAAGTATTGTCCAAAGTCTGAGATATTAGTGCAATGGAAGGAAGCACCAAGGGAAGATGCCACCTGAGAAAATGAATGGCGTTTCTCCAAAACTTACCCTGAATTCATCATTGTGGACAAGGATTCTTAAGCGGTGAGGAGTGATACGTGCATAACATGGATTAGTTGAGGCTAACTCTTAGCCTATATTATCGGTTATGGATTAGTGGGGAGTTATTTATTTATGGTTTCAACAGGAAGGAAAAGAAAAGAATGGAATACTCAATCTCCTCTCTCTCTCTCCTCTTCTTTTCATTGAACGCAAATTAATCTTATCAGGTTAGTATTGCCTGGAGAGCTCGCGAAACATGCGGTTTCTGAGGGAACCAAGGCCGTGACCAAGTTTACTAGCTCTTAGATGTCAATATGATTGACTTTGATAAATTGAAAGAGGTGCTATATTGGTTCATATTACTCAAACCCAAGATGACAAAGAATTTTGGGTGAACTTTTCCATTGGATGAAGCGACATAGTACTGTGATGTGTTCAGTGAAATGTAATTGATACAGAGGTCTCATTTTTGCAAATACCGTTCTGTTTTGATAGTAGAAACCTAAGAATTTTAGTTGTACTTG
>CM039505.1:5525104-5535104 GCA_022432975.1 Begonia masoniana | reverse complement strand
GATCTTGCGTAGTCAACATCTGTATATGCTTCTAGAGCAAGAGTATCATATCTTTAACAAAATCTCGATTACCTTTTAAATAATGTAGTTATCTATAGGCGGCTTGAAGGTGAGATTTTCTCGAATCATGCATAAATTGATAATTGAGTATGCAATGTCTGGCCGAGTATGAATGGGGTATATGAGTTGTCCCACTAACTGTTGGTACATTCTTTTGTCAACAACTGCTTTTTCTTTAACTTTTTCTAATTTTTGATTTGGATCTATTGGAGTAGAAATTGGTTTACAGCAAGTCAGTCACATACTTTTGTTGAGATAAAAATTTCTAGAGCAAGAGTATTAATTTCTGCTTCCATTCAAGTTTCTCGCTTTCATAATTTCCCGTCACTATAATGTCATTCACATAGACTAATAAAGCAGTTACTCCCCTTGTAGCTGAATGCTTAATGAAGAGAGCGTAGTCACCTTGACCTTGTTTGTACCCGAACTCCTTCATTTACTTTTGTGAATCTCCCAAACCATGCTCTCGGAGATTGTTTGAACCCATTAAGGGTCGTTTTTAGTTTGCACACCTTATTACCTGTGTTTTCCTCGAAACTAGGTGGAACATTCATGTATATTTCATTTTCTAAGTCACCATGATGGAAAACATTTTTAACATCATATTAAAAAAGTGACCAATTGAAGTTGGCAGCCAAGGACAACAAAATTCTTACCGTGTTCATATTTGCAACTGGAGAAAAAGTCTCTTGATAATCAACTCAATAAGTTTGAGTATGCCTTTTGGCCACCAATCTTGCTTTGTATCTTTCAAGGGTCCCATCAGCCTTATATTCTGGAGCAGATTTTTGGTTTTTTCTTGCATATACCAAGGAAAACTCAATGGCTAATTCAGGAGATGAATTTGTATGGGAAGGAGGAGATGATTTAGATGGTTTAACAGTGTGGATTGGTGTGGTAAGGTCAAGGGGGCTAAAGGAATCCGAACTACAATGACTATCTTCCATCATTGATTTCTCCCCTTGAAAAGAGGCCTTGGAGGAAAAAGTTTTTTTTTTTTTTGTTTTGCAAATGTGATATTGCCATAGAGATAAAGAATTTTTTTGATGTGGGATTGTAACATTTGTACCATTTTTGGGTGGAAGAATAACCAAAGAAAATACATTTGATTACTCGGATGTCTAATTTTTCTCTATGTTGGTTATGGATATGAACAAAGGCAATGCACTCAAATACTTTAGGTGTGAGTCCAGTGGAGGTTCTATATTCAGGGTAAAAATTGTTTAGAATTTTTATTGGACTTTTGTTTTCTAGAACACCTGAGGGAAGTCTATTTATCATGTGTGTAGCGGTAATGACAACTTCTCCTCAATAGGATTTGGGAACATTCCCTTGAAAAAGTAAAGTCCAAGTAGAGTTAAATAAATGACCATTTTTCCTCTCGGCCACCCCATTTTGTTAGGGTGTGTTGACACATGATGAATCATGGATAATGCCTTGGGATTGGAAATATGGTGACAAAACATGGTTGAAATAGTTTTTGGCATTGTCTGTTCTAATGCTTTTGATTTTAACCCCAAATTGGTTTTGAACCATTGTGTGAAAATTGTGTGACTTGACTAACATCATATTTTTGTTCAAGGAGGAAGAGTCAAGTTACTCGAGTGCAATAATCAATCAATGACACAAACGTACGAGCTCCTGTTACATTTGGTATAGGAGAAGGACCCTAAATGTCACTATGAATTAAATGAAAGGGATGAGAACTTCTTTTATTGCTAATAGGAAAAGAGACACGAGTGTGTTTTGCTATTTCACAAATGTCACACTGAACTTCAGATAAATCAAATCCCTAGAATAAAGTAGGAAACTGATAGGACCCTGTTTTGCTGCAGATTTTAGAGCGCAACTCTCTCTCTCGACTCATGCTAAGAAATTAGAAATAAACTAAAAAAACTGATTAATTATTCGCTGCCTCTCAAAGGAGATTACCAAGCTATTTAAATAAACCCTAAACAGACTCCTAATCTTAACTTTCCTTATAATTAAGAAACTAATCTAACAGAATCAGAAACAATAAATTAAACTAATCTAATAGAATCAGAAACAATAAATTATTAAATTACTAAATACCCCTTTAAAAATAATAGTAATAATAATCCCATAATCCCCTAATTGTAATTCCTCTTTCACCACCTCACGTAAGTCTTGAGCGGCACATCATTACTTCCCGCCAACGAGCAACCGTGTCCTCAAGGTTGAAATCTGGGAATTGTTGTCGAAGAATTTTTAATTTTTAATTTTCGAATGCGGTTTTCTATCCCAGCCGCAGCCCTGCCACTGCTCATCATCGGAAAAGCTCGACCAGCTTCCCTGTCCATCATTCCCTGCCAGTGATTGCCATGTTCTCCACCCATGTTCATCCTAGGAGGCATCTGTTCCGAAAAGGTGAAGACCAGTTGTGTTGGTGCTTCGTTTGTTGGTGCGCAGCCCTTGCCCACCGTCGAACCGGACAGACCCAGGCTCTGGTGCTGTCCCGGTGAGCCAGTCAGCGGTGGCTGTTCCCACCATACGTGTCCCGGCCATGGTTGGACAAGGTTTTGCCCTTGCTGGCTGATTCCGGGCCAAACCATTGGAACGACGTTCCATGGAACTGTAGCATTCAAGCTTCCTCCTGCGCGAGCCACCTCCCCTGCCAGGTTAGTTCCGTTCGGTTCTGTTAACATAGGTCGCCATAAAAAATCTGTTGGAATTGATCCTTGAGATCCCAACACCTGTGAAAAAATCTCTTGCGTCCCCTGTTGTTCTCCAGTCGCTGTTATGGCCACTGTAGCCATGGCATTTGATGCTGCAGATGGGTCGATTGGCACCTTTGCGGAGGGATTGTTTTGCTTCTCAGCTATTGAAATTAGCAATTGTTTGATTGAAGCAAATTTTTCATCCATTCGGCTCTCAAGACCTGTGAACGATACCTTCAATGCCGAAAAGTCTGTGCTCAAATTTCCGAATTGCTCTTCAAGAGCTTTGATTTTCTTCTCTTGAGCCATTAAATCCAAAGATCGAACGGCTCTGATACCAAATTGATAGGACCCTATTTTGCTGCAGATTTTAGAGTCAACTCTCTCTCTCGACTAATACTAAGAAATTAGAAATAAACTAAAAAAACTGATTAATTATTCGCTGCCTCCCAAAGGAGATTACCAAGCTATTTAAATAAACCCTAAACAGACTCATAATCTTAACTTTTCTTATAATTAAGAAACTAATCTAACAGAATCAGAAACAATAAATTAAACTAATCTAATAGAATTAGAAACAATAAATTATTAAATTACTAAATACCCCTTTAAAAATAATAGTAATAATAATCTCATAATCCCCTAATTGTAATTCCTCTTTCGCCACCTCACGTAAGTCTTGAGCGACACATCAGAAACATGACTTTTAAAACTCGAAATGAAGAATGACCTAGTCGTAGTTGATACAACAAAATGACATCTTTATTTGATGAATGAGAAGATATGTTGAAAGGTTTTTTTTGGAAGGTTCAAGGTGATAAAGGGCCCCTCCTGTCCTTATCAAGTCCAATCTTCTCCCTGAGTCTTGATTTTGAAAAACATAGTAAGAAGAAAAAAAAGGGCACACCATTTAAGAACATGGATGAGTTTTTTTTTTTTAATGAAAATGAGGTTAGCAGATAATTTAGGTACATGGAGAACATTTTTTAGGATGAAGGTACGTGTAATATGTATGTTTCCTACACTAACAACAGTTGCAAACATTCTGTTGGCCACTACAATCTTTCTAGTGCTTGGATAGGATACGTAGGAATGGAAAAATTGGGATGTGTGGGTCATATGGTATGTGGCATCGGAGTCAATTACCCAAGAATTGAGACAATGTTTCTGAGGCATTCATGCAAAAAGAAAACATCGAATTACCTAAAAGAGTCAATGCACACGTGCCATAAGGTTTCTTAAGTGTGTTTCTTATTCTTTCAATTTCTTTATGGTTGAGTTCCCTTGCAGTAGTCTGTTTCTCAAGTTTTTTTTTTTCTTCAGTCATGTGTGCTTGAGGCTTCTGTTGTCCTCCACGGTTTCCCCATTCTTGTGCTCCACAGTTTCCTCATCGGCTTTAGTTTCCAACATTTATCCTTTGTATGCCTTGATTTCTACAATACGTGCACCAAAAGTTGTCCTTATTTTCTTTCCACTGGGGTTTTCTTTTCTTGAAAGTTGAAAAAATAACTTTACCGTTTTCCTGGAATCTGGTCTTGTACGTAAGGCAGAGCCTATCTACATTTGAGGCTCAACATACATTCCTTCGGCTTCTTTTGCTCAAACCAAGGAAGTTGTTTCTTCTAGAGATTGGATTTCATCCTTGCCAAGGATTTGGATTCTAACCTGATTAAATTCAGGATTTAACCTAGCCAAAAAATCATAGACACGATCATTTTCTATAATTTTTTTTTTTTTTTTTTTTTTTTTTTTCTTCAGTCATGTGTGCTTGAGGCTTCTGTTGTCCTCCACGGTTTCCCCATTCTTGTGCTCCACAGTTTCCTCATCGGCTTTAGTTTCCAACATTTATCCTTTGTATGCCTTGATTTCTTACAATACGTGCACCAAAAGTTGTCCTTATTTTCTTTCCACTGGGGTTTTCTTTTCTTGAAAGTTTGAAAAAATAACTTTTACCGTTTTCCTGGTAATCTGGTCTTGTTACTAAGGCAGAGCCATCTACATTTTGAGGCTCAAACATTACATTCCTTCGGCTTTCTTTTGCTCAAACCAAGGAAGTTGTTTCTTCTAGAGATTGGATTTCATCCTTGCCAAGGATTTGGATTCTAACCTGATTAAATTCAGGATTTAACCTAGCCAAAAAATCATAGACACGATCATTTTCTATAATTTTTTTTTTTTTTTTTTTTTTTTTTTTTTTTTTTTTTTTTTTTTTTTTTTTTTTTTTTTTTTTTTTTTTTTTTTTTTTTTTTTTTTTTTTTTTTTTTTTTTTTTTTTTTTCTTCAGTCATGTGTGCTTGAGGCTTCTGTTGTCCTCCACGGTTTCCCCATTCTTGTGCTCCACAGTTTCCTCATCGGCTTTAGTTTCCAACATTTATCCTTTGTATGCCTTGATTTCTTACAATACGTGCACCAAAAGTTGTCCTTATTTTCTTTCCACTGGGGTTTTCTTTTCTTGAAAGTTTGAAAAAATAACTTTTACCGTTTTCCTGGTAATCTGGTCTTGTTACTAAGGCAGAGCCATCTACATTTTGAGGCTCAAACATTACATTCCTTTGGCTTTCTTCTGCTCAAACCAAGGAAGTTGTTTCTTCTAGAGATTGGATTTCATTATCTTCTTGAGAATTCATTCAAAAAACTCGATAATGCCATAAGTTTTGTAATATAGTTACATATTCAGTGACAAACTTATTACCTTGTTTAGTGGTGGCTATTTTTACCTTAATCTCATAAACTTAGGCAACATCACTAGCTTTTAAATATGTGCGACGAATAAATTCCTATATCTCCTTAGTCGATACCAAAAACATGCAGGTTTCACTACTTGATAGCTCAATGGAATCCCATAACCAGGACTTTATCGTGGAGTTTTCTTCATTTCAAGTTTCAAATGTTGGGTCTTCCTTCATAGTTGGCGTTCCAAGAAGATGATTAAGTTTCTCTTTACGTTTCAAATATGTGTGAACAAGTTGGGACCATTTGAGATAATTCTTTCCACCGAGCCTATTGGATGTTCAAACGTTTTGCACTTCCCTAGTTCTCTGCATAGGGTTGGCTTTTTCGGCGGCAGACATAGTCGCAAGCTGTGCCGGTGATGATTAAACGAAGAAAAAGTCATTGCTGAAGAGAACAATGCTGACAATGAGCACCTAATGTCAGAGTCGTCGCAGGAGATTTTTTTTTTTAATCAATGATGAAGGTTGAAAAAAAAATCAACACTGAATAGCTGAACAAATTCTAACAAGAATCTTTAAGAAATTTCTAGGGCTTTGATACCATGAGACAAATTAGAAAATAATTCTAATTCTTCTTCTCTTTCAAATACAAAAGTACACTTTTATAATACAAAGTAAGAGTGAAAACATAAACCAAAAAAGAAAAAATAAATCATTGAAAATAATTAGCCTAATTAAATCTTTCTAAAAATTGATTTCCCTTAATTACTCTTAAATTAAATACAACATGTAATTTTACAACTCATCGTATGTTGACATTAATATAATTGAGCATGTGCAGAAAAACTTGCTCTGAATTGAATAAAGGTTAAAATATGTACAAATTTATAATATAGAGAGTAGAATTAGTTAGAAAATATTTGTTTTCGTTCCTAGCTATTCAATTTCCGTATCTAAGTTCTAACAGCTATTTCTATAAATGGTATAACCTTGTGTATTCAACTATGAGTTTTTTCCATGTTAAAAATGGATTCTGGCTTATTTATAAAACGTTTGTTTTAGCCGAAGGTCATTTTTTTTTTACTTACTAGTTACATCACATTTTTTCTTGAATATGAAGCAGACTCCATTATATATATATATATATATATATATATATATATATATATATATATATATATATATATATATATATATATATATATATATATATATATATATATATATATATATATATATATATATATATATATATATATATATATATATATATATATATATATATATATATATATATATATATATATATATATATATATATATATATATATATATATATATATATATATATATATATATATATATATATATATATATATATATATATATATATATATATATATATATATATATATATATATATATATATATATATATATATATATATATATATATATATATATATATATATATATATATATATATATATATATATATATATATATATATATATATATATATATATATATATATATATATATATATATATATATATATATATATATATATATATATATATATATATATATATATATATATATATATATATATATATATATATATATATATATATATATATATATATATATATATATATATATATATATATATATATATATATATATATATATATATATATATATATATATATATATATATATATATATATATATATATATATATATATATATATATATATATATATATATATATATATATATATATATATATATATATATATATATATATATATATATATATATATATATATATATATATATATATATATATATATATATATATATATATATATATATATATATATATATATATATATATATATATATATATATATATATATATATATATATATATATATATATATATATATATATATATATATATATATATATATATATATATATATATATATATATATATATATATATATATATATATATATATATATATATATATATATATATATATATATATATATATATATATATATATATATATATATATATATATATATATATATATATATATATATATATATATATATATATATATATATATATATATATATATATATATATATATATATATATATATATATATATATATATATATATATATATATATATATATATATATATATATATATATATATATATATATATATATATATATATATATATATATATATATATATATATATATATATATATATATATATATATATATATATATATATATATATATATATATATATATATATATATATATATATATATATATATATATATATATATATATATATATATATATATATATATATATATATATATATATATATATATATATTTTTTTTTTTTTATGTTTTAAGTTAGTTAAGTTTCAAGATTTTAATTATGTAACATTTGACTAGAGTATGTTCTAGCCGAATTTGGGTTATGTTAGGAAGGTATTTTGAGGTTTTTTCGTGTTTGGTGGGTTAGCCCTAGTTGAGACTAAATAAGCTTTCTAGAGTTCTTTTGTAAGGAAAGAGTTTTTAGATAATGAAGAAAAATAGAGATTTCTTTCTTGTGATTTTTAAGCTTACCTCATGGAGGATCGTTAATCTTATCATTCGAGTGTCGTGAGCTTGATTGTGGCGATTAGTGGAAAGTTCATCTAACTTTCTCAAGTTGGAACCAAAGTTTATATATATATATATATATATATATATATATATATATATATATATATATATATATATATATATATATATATATATATATATATATATATATATATATATATATATATATATATATATATATATATATATATATATATATATATATATATATATATATATATATATATATATATATATATATATATATATATATATATATATATATATATATATATATATATATATATATATATATATATATATATATATATATATATATATATATATATATATATATATATATATATATATATATATATATATATATATATATATATATATATATATATATATATATATATATATATATATATATATATATATATATATATATATATATATATATATATATATATATATATATATATATATATATATATATATATATATATATATATATATATATATATATATATATATATATATATATATATATATATATATATATATATATATATATATATATATATATATATATATATATATATATATATATATATATATATATATATATATATATATATATATATATATATATATATATATATATATATATATATATATATATATATATATATATATATATATATATATATATATATATATATATATATATATATATATATATATATATATATATATATATATATATATATATATATATATATATATATATATATATATATATATATATATATATATATATATATATATATATATATATATATATATATATATATATATATATATATATATATATATATATATATATATATATATATATATATATATATATATATATATATATATATATATATATATATATATATATATATATATATATATATATATATATATATATATATATATATATATATATATATATATATATATATATATATATATATATATATATATATATATATATATATATATATATATATATATATATATATATATATATATATATATATATATATATATATATATATATATATATATATATATATATATATATATATATATATATATATATATATATATATATATATATATATATATATATATATATATATATATATATATATATATATATATATATATATATATATATATATATATATATATATATATATATATATATATATATATATATATATATATATATATATATATATATATATATATATATATATATATATATATATATATATATATATATATATATATATATATATATATATATATATATATATATATATATATATATATATATATATATATATATATATATATATATATATATATATATATATATATATATATATATATATATATATATATATATATATATATATATATATATATATATATATATATATATATATATATATATATATATATATATATATATATATATATATATATATATATATATATATATATATATATATATATATATATATATATATATATATATATATATATATATATATATATATATATATATATATATATATATATATATATATATATATATATATATATATATATATATATATATATATATATATATATATATATATATATATATATATATATATATATATATATATATATATATATATATATATATATATATATATATATATATATATATATATATATATATATATATATATATATATATATATATATATATATATATATATATATATATATATATATATATATATATATATATATATATATATATATATATATATATATATATATATATATATATAT